>BQNB010007835.1:0-92135 GCA_026074375.1 Tanacetum coccineum | reverse complement strand
CAAGTTGTGATAGTTAGGTGTGAAAGTAGAAGTGAAGTAGTGGTGTGAAGAAAACTAAGGTGTAAAGAAGTTGTGAAGTTGTGTTGTGAAGTCGTGAAAGTAGTGAAGAAGTTGTGAAGTCGTGATATAATGGTTCTAGCTAAGACTAGAACTCGACATCTAGCTTAGTGTTAGAAATTGATATAAGCGAAAGTTGTGTACGGTTTTCTCCGCCATAAAGGAGTTTGTTGACATAGTGAAGAAAACTCTCGAGTTAGGTGCTCGAGGAGTGGAGTAGGGCGAAGAGGTGCTTCGTAACCGAACCACTATAAATCCTTGTGTTGTGGTTTGATCTTTCTAAATCTTATCTCTTATTTCTTCATTTGTTCTTACTTATTTATATTATTCATATTGTGCAAGTATTGAATTCATAAAGAGTCGAATCTAAGTTTTTATAAACAAACATAAACATTAAATTAAAAAGCGGTAAACTATTCAACCCCCTTCTAGTTTTCCACAGAATTACTGTCATTTGCGGTACATCATTTTCTCTCAATAGCTCATGAGATCCAGGCATCATAATCCCATACTGTCACTACCTGTGCTTTACCGGCTATATCATCTACAACTTCTTTATCCACTCGTTACCTTGTTAATTGTGTTCACACAGAGCAAGAGCCTGCAAAAAATTATAAAAAATAATTATTAACATTTTAACTTTTGTTTGGAAAACTTAAGATGTTGAACATATTTGTGGATGACTGAAAACCTTTAAACTTTTGTTTGGAAAACTTAAGATGCTGAACATACTTATGGATGACTAAAAACCCTTGCAAGACCTTCAATCTTGACACCATGATTGGCTAACATTGCACACTCAACCGGTTTTCTTGAGTTTTGGCTAACATCCAATTCAAAAAATATCAGCTACATTATGTTTTCTTTTATTCGTTGAATTTGCAACTGTGAATTGGTTCTTTGTTTGATACTGGTAATTCGATGGTAGGGGGTAGGTATCTGCTATTCAGAATCGACAGATTCAACAGATGAAAAGAAAGAGCATTCAAACTGTGACTCAAAGGTGATTAACACACTTGGAATTCACACAAAAGTTATCTCACAAAAGAAGCAGCAGAAAAAGCCCTTAGAGAATCATACAAAACAGTCACAACCGAAGAAGTCCAGAAGTCGCAACAGTTTGTCTCTCTAAATCAACATTTGCAGAGTCAGACAGCAAAATTAAATGCAATCAACAAAATGACGAATGTCCCCACTACAAGCGAAAGACAATAAATGAGAAGACCATCAGTTGAAAAATTCCAAAGGCTATGGGATAGTCTTATCAGTTATAACGATGTACACACAACGATGATGTTCTACCCAAAGAAAAGAGAAACCGGACCAAAGGCAATATTCTTTCCATAAGCATCATTAAGAGATGTCTATGATTATTTCATTCATGGACTAGTAGATTCATTATACATCCACGACAACAATCCAAGAGAGTTACAAGAATTTCCACCAAAAGTACAAAACTAATCGATTCGTTTTCAACGAATCATTCAATCAAAACTAGCCCTACCAAAATAATAATTCATATATTTCATTTGAATTAATTTCAAAAACTTCACTATGCATCCAATAAACCATACGTTTGTTCCAAGAATTAAATTGGGTACAAGCAGTGATCATACTTGTACCCAATTTAATTCTTGGAATTAAGATAGCAATAATGTAAATTAGCGTAAGCAGTGATGTAAGATAGCAATAATGTAGTGACCCGTGTCGGTCATCTAGTAGGTTCCCTACTGTAGATGTTACTATAGCATCTACTTTATTGTATTATAAATAGAGGTCTTGACTCAGTAATGAAAGTGTGCGAATTTCAAGTGTGTTAATCACCTTTGAGTCAGAGTTTGAATGCTCTTTCTTTTCATCTGTTAAATCTGTCGATTCTGAATAGCAGATACCTACCCCGATATATATATATATATATTATTATCTATATATATATATATATTAATATATATATATATTATAGATGAGAGAGAGATGGTGGAAGACTTCGATGAGTGATGATTGCGAGCAAGAGAGAGGGAGAGAAAGAGTGTGGGAGAGAGAGAGGGGAGGGGGGTAGATCTGGAGAGGGAGAGAGAGTAACCCGATAAAAAAATACAAGTTAACATGTATTCAAGAGAGTTGTATCGGATAAACAAAACAAACAATGAGAGAGGAGAAGAGAGAGTGGTGGGGGGCGGAGAGAGTGAGAGAGGGAGAGAGAGAGGGATCGAGAGGGAGAGGGAGGATGGGAGGGATATGGATGGGAGTTAGAGATGGAGAGAGAGCGATAGGGGAGGGAGCAGAGAGAGGATGAGAGCGGAGAGGGAGAGTGGGAGAGAGAGGATTTAATTGGAGTTGTGGTGAGGGGAGAGGGAGAGAAGAGATCTTCATATGTGCGGGAGGTGGCGTTTTCTTACTTCTTTTGTTGACTGGGAGTGTTTTAGCGGAGGGAGCAGTCTGACTGTAGAGATCACGACGGGGGAGAGAAGAGGGAGTGTTATACTTCATTCGAGCGGGAGAGAGAGGAGAAAGTGTGGGTGGAGTGGAAATCGGTGAAGTGGGGTGAGAGAGGGGGAGGGAGGGCAGTGTGGGGGGAGAGGGGTGATGGAGGCGTGAGTGGAGATAAGAGAGGAGAGAGGAGAATGGAAGAGAGGAGAGGGGAGAGAAGGTGTGGGTTTTATAAAAAAAATACAGTTCAATAAATATACATTAATCGGTTAAAACAAAACAAACAATGACCAATGCAAACACCTAAGATTTTTTTCTCATTTGATCTTAAGTCACTTTTTCATAGCGATAAATTGTATATAACACGTTAAATCCATTTTTTTTCTAAAGCTTTAAAAAGTTTTGCATAACGAGAAAGATTTACAAATAAATGTAACTGCATGACATAAAACTCTAAACTTTTAGAAAGGTCTTATGACGTAGATACTTTTATTAACATTTTAAGTTTATGAATATAACAAGCAAAAGAACCCGCGCATTGCGTAGGGGCTAATTTTTTCCTGAATAATAAGAGAGAGAGAGGGAGAGGGAGAGGGAGAGAGGGAGAGGGAGAGAGGGAGAGACGGAGAGGGTTTTATAAAAAAAATACAAGTTCAACATAAAATACATATCGGATAAACACAACAAATAATGACCAATACAAACACCTAAGATTTTTTTCTCATTTGATCTTAAGTCACTTTTTTACAGCGATAAATTGTATATAACACATTAAATCCATTTTTTTTCTAAAGCTTTAAAAAGTTTTGCATAACGAGAAAGATTTACAAATAAATGTAACTGCATGACATAAAACTCTATAAACTTTTAGAAAGGTCTTATGACGTAGATACTTTTATTAACATTTTAAGTTTATGGATATAATATGCAACACAATTAGAAACGCGCGTTGCGGCGGGGCTAATTTTTTCCCGAATAATTTTTTTTTACGTTTCGGGGGTTTTTTTTGGGCGATGCGTTATGGCGGGGCTAATTTTTAATATTTTCTTTTTATGTATGATTCGGGGGAAAAATTTTTGCGTTGAGACGGGCTAATTTTTTTCCGAATATTTTCTTTTTTTGAGACGGTTTTGTAAATTTTTTTACGGGAATTTTTGTGTAAGAAAATCGTAAATAGTTAAAAGGCGAGGGTCCGTTTTGTATTTTTTTTACTTTGGGCCAGATTTTAGGCTATTTTTGGTTTTTTTTTTCTAATTTTTTCCCCGATATTTCCTTTTTTTACGATTCGGGAAATATTTTTTTGCGTTGGGACGGGTTAATTTTTTCCCGAATATTTTTTTTTGGGATGGTTCGATATCTTTTTTTTTGGGCCGAGGAATGTAAAAAAGTTGTCGAACATAAAAATTGACGTGTTTTTTTTGTTAATTTTTTAAGGGATTTTTTGTATAAAATAATCGGTAAATAGTTAAAAAAGTTGGGGGATCAGTTTTATAGTTTTTTTTTTTTACTTTGGGTCACATTTTATGCGAATTTTAGGCTAGTTTGTCGACAAATGTGTATATTAGTAATAATTTTTTTATATGGCTTATGTGTTGGACCTCATGTTTAAAGTGTTGTTTTTTTGCTATATGGTTTTTTTTAATATAATGGGTTATACGTTTGTGACCATATCGATTATTTTAAAGTTATTAGGTATCGAAGATGTTTCCGAGGATATTTTTTTTATCTAAATAAATCTGAACTTTTGTAATATTTTTTTCCTCCTACTTTTTTATCGAATATGTAATATCTAAATAATGGGACGGTTCGATATCTTTTTTTTGGGCCGGTGAATGTAAAAAAGTTATGAACAATAAAAACTTGACGTGTTTTTTTTGTTAATTTTTTTACGGGATTTTTTGTGTAAGAAAATCGTAAATAGTTAAAAGTTGAGGGACCGTTTTGTATTTTTTTACTTTGAGCCAGATTTCAGGCTAATTTTGGGCTAGTTTTTTTTTTACTTTGTGCCAGATTTTGGGCCACATTTTATGCGAATTTTAGGCTAGTTTGTCGACAAATGTGTATATTAGTAATAATTTTTTTTATATGGCTTATGTGTTGGGCCTCATGTTTAAAGTGTTTTTTTTTTTGCTATATGGGTTTTTTTTTTAATATAATGGGTTGTACGTTTGTGACCATGTCGATTATTTTAAAGTTATTAGGTATCGAAGATGTTTCCACGGGTATTTTTTTTATCTAAATAAATTGGAACTTTTGTAATATTTTTTTTCCTCCTACTTTGTGCATACAAATTAAAAAAAAAATCGGGTTGAACCAAAACGAAAGCCCGTTACTGTAGCAATGTGGTCCATTGTCAAAACGATAGTGGATTTGTCACTGAATGTGTAATATAGTAATAGGCTCATGTTATTTGTACCCCCCCTGAAAAGCCGTTTGTACCCCCCCTGGTTTTTCCCCTTTTTTTATTTTTTTATTTTTATTTTTTATTTATAATTTTGTATATGTTATAAAACTGTGACACGGAAAAAACGGAACGAAAAATATAAAGTTTAACAGGTCAAAAGTATGAAACTGTCAAAATTTACGAAACAAAAACTGATAAAAAACTGCGTTGCACTGTAAAAAGGAGTTATAAAAGGAATCAAAAGTACATTTTTTGTAATTTTTTAGGGGGGGTACCAATAGTATTACCCATAGTAATATTGCACAATAGGGGGTTTAATCATTTGTAGAATACAGTTATAGACTGAGACATAATCATAATTAACTAACCTTATCATGTTAAAAAAAAACAAAAAAAATGAAAAGTGAGACTAAATATGAAGTTTTCTCAACAAAAAAGCATAATGTCCCGTCATAATAATTTTGTATGAAATGCCAAGTGTGGTAAGACTTTGTTCCTAAGGACAAAGTAATTTTAACACCTATTTTCCGTGTTGATATAAGAGTTGTCATTGTCATTGTAGCTTGATTTAGTGACTTAGATATATACTAAATTAATTGGTTAAAATGTTAAATGTTAAGGTTGCAAAAAAATACTTCTGATCGGAACAGGGGGATAGATCACATGATACATTTGTCAACGCAACTTCGATGAAAAGTTATATAGTACGGTATACAATATTTTGTGTCATTTGAAAGTGAATATCTATACTATATATAAAGGAAATTATATTTATTTTTCAACTTTTATTTTAGAAAATATTAAAAAACTTTTAAAATAAAAGGTCTTTAATAATTTTGGTAGAAAAAGGAAGGTGGGTTACCGGTTCAACCGGTTCGATTACCAGGTCAACCCGGTCTCTAATCATCCCGATCGAGTCATTGGGTTACCGGTTCAACCGGTTCGATCACCAGGTCAACCTGTCTTCCACAAATATTGAAAACTTTAAAAATGAAAGGTCTTTAATAATTTCGGTAGGAAAAGGAAGGTGGGTTACCGGTTCGACCACCAGGTCAACCCGATCTCTAATCGACCCGGTCGAGTTACCGAGTTACCGGTTCAACCGGTTCGATCACCAGATCAACCCGGTTTTTCACAAAAATAAAATTTATATATATTTGGAATGATAAAAATGTTACTTTAAAATAAAATTTACTTTAACATTCTTCTAGTTTTTTTTTCATGGGTCCTTGCTAGACATGCAAATGTAAACCGGTTTTTTAAAAAACCGGTATAAAAAACCGTAACCGGTTTTTTAAAAAACCGGTTTTTTAAAAAACCGGTTTTTTAAAAAACCGGTTTTATATAACCGAACCGGTTATACCGGTTTTCGGGTTTTTTAATGTACCGGTTTTTTACCGGTTTTAACCGGGTTTTTTAAAAAACCGGTTAAACCCGGTTTTTTTATTTTTTTTATTAATTTTTTTTTTTTTATAACCGTTAATAGTTTTTAAAAAAAAAACCGGTTTTAACCGGTTAAAAAAACCGGTCAACATGGAAGTCAAGACTAGCCGTTATAATTTTTTATAAAAAAAAACGGTTTTAACCGGTTTTTTAAAAAAAAAAAATCACAACGGCTACTAGCCGAAGCTCGACATACTTGACTACTTGAGTACACTAATATGTTTTCGGGTGATGGCCATGCCGAAGCTCGAAATGTATTAGTATTTATATA
Organism: Tanacetum coccineum; assembly: GCA_026074375.1. Taxonomy (NCBI): domain Eukaryota; kingdom Viridiplantae; phylum Streptophyta; class Magnoliopsida; order Asterales; family Asteraceae; genus Tanacetum; species Tanacetum coccineum. The sequence goes on along the minus strand of BQNB010007835.1, from coordinate 85,530 downwards.
TTTTTAGTTGTATAATTGTATTGTTTAAATAAAAGTTATGATTGTATTTTTTTAGTATGTTTCCGGTGCAAATAAAAAGTTATGATTGTATTTGTTTAGTATGTTTCCGGTGTATTGTTTAATTAAATGTTTGATAATTAACAAGTTTATTAAATAAATGTTCGAAGTTTTAAATTCCGAAAAAAACCGAACCGGTATAAAAACCGATTCCGAAAATTTATAACCCAAAAAAACCGATTCCGAACATTTATAACCGAAAAAAACCGATTTCGAAAAAACCGAAATAACCGAAACCGGTTATTAGGAAAACCGGTTTTTTTTAAACCGGTTTTCTAATAACCAAAAACCGGTTTTAACCGATTTTTTTGCACCACTAGTCCTTGCCACAATTAATTGTCTTGTTTAGTTGTGGTGAGATGCTAAGTATTGTTTTTTTGTTTGTTGTTGGTTATATATATTGTTGTCTTTCTTAAAAAAATAAAAAATTAAAAGTAAACCATCAACGGTATCACTCTCTTACCGCAAACTTTCATTTAGTCAGTGAAAATAAACTTTCGAAAAAATTGGTCATGGGTTCAATCCCAACTTCCAGCTAGAATGGTCGCTCGAACAGTTGATCATGTGCCTATTGTTTGGGCTTGGTCCTTGAAGAAGCGTCAATCGACACCAAAAAATAATACACGAGTCAGGATTTCTCTGCGGCTTTAACTCTTTTGAAAAAAATAGAGAAAATATGATTCTATTAAGGGCATTCTAAATTCGCTTACAAAATCATTTTAGTTTATCGCTTTACTCACATGTCATACAAATGTTACACCTCTAAAAATAACTGAATATATTTTTTTTTTGCAGGAAAAATAACTGAATATATAAAACTATATACTGTAAATCTTTTGTACGAGTAATAGATTTCTCATAGAAAATTCCAGCTTGAAAAAAAATGGAAACTTGATTACACAACACGTGTGTGATGGGTTTCCCCAAAGAAAAGAAAAGTGAGCTACAGTAGTATTTTATTTAGAGTATGGAGGATGATGAAGGGTACATGTCAACATGATTGATTAAGCCATTCGAAAAGGCCACCCCAACACATAGCACCGGTAACACACCGTCATTATATTAATTAAGTTAGTCAAACACGCCTCCTAGTTTCACTCTTGATCGACATGCCTAATTTCTACCATCATCATCCATCATTTAACCCATAATCTAATATAGTTTTATTTCGTCTTACAAATATAATATAATCAATAATAAAAGAGAAAGTTACACTTGGTGGTTATGTTTTAGGTGTACTATATCGACTGTTTGTAACAGATTTTTAAAAATGAACCAGTTTATTTATCTTTAACTTTGTTAAACCTAGCTTTATCTAAACTTAAATGCGCTTATGTGATGAGAATGAGACGAATATGACATTAGCTAGCGTCATTAATTAATTCTCCCATCTCCATCTTATACCATACGTCTTTTATAAGAATTCAACATTTGTTTTTTTCTATCTATCTTACGTATCCATCCTAATTAGTTATAACTTGTTAATATGCTTTTCGACATAATAAATACAAAATTATAGCAAAATGAGTCTCAAAGAATAATAGTTACAAAAACAACATATATAGTAAGAGAGCACGGTGTAGTAACGCCGGCAACGGCGTTGGGCTGCGTTGGCCGGCGTTACTCAACGGCGTTGGGCTCGGCGTTGGTCGGCCAACGCGCGTTGGGGTCTGTTTTAAAAAAAAAATCAAAACGGCTAATATATATTTTACCTATTCCCCCCTAATTTTGAAAAGTTACCCTTTAGCCCCTAACGGCTAGTTTTCAAAAAAAAAAATTTTAAATTTTTTTCACTTTTACCCCCTAACGGCTAATTTAAAAAAAAAAAATCATTTTACCCCCCCCCCCCCCACACACACACAACTCACTATATATACAACACATTACCAAATACAAATTCACATACAAATTCACCACTCTTCAAATACAAATATACATCTTTTTAGCAATAAAAAAAATGTCTGAATTTCCCAACAACAGTTTTACGAATCTCCTCAACGAGGGTTGTTGGGGCAACCCTCCGGCACAATACGCGTCGATGACGCCGGAACAGTTTCAACAACACCAACAAGAACAACAACAAGCTTTTTTCCGATGGCAACAATCACAAATCCTAAACCGTGAATTCCAAGATCTACAACAAAACCCACCATCATTCAACTCAGAAACTTCCCAATCACTCACTCAACCTCAACAAGTCGATTCGCCAAAAAAAGGCGGTCGCAAGAAAACAAAATCAAAAAGGGGAAAAATGTTGTTGACGAGCCCCAAGAGCCGGTAGCAGCGGGCCGTTGGCTACCGGTCGAAGAAGAATTGCTTGCAACATGTTACGTGGCCGTTTCGGAAGATAATAACGTCGGAAGGTCACAAAAACATGAAACGTTTTGGTATCGGGTTTTGAACGAGTTCAATTCGGAAAATTTTCAAAAACGTACAAAGGATAGGTTGACTAGCAAATGGCATACGTTGAATGCCAATTGCCAAAAGTTCAACGCCGCGTACAAACGGGCCAAACGTTTGGGGAAAAGTGGCGAAAACGATGTGGATTTGATGAAACGGGCTCAAAGTATTTACCGTGACGAGCATAAAGGGGTCTCGTTTACTCAAGAAGATGCTTGAGCCATTTTGAAATTCCACCCGAAATGGGACGCACCCGAACAAGTTGACTTAACCGGAAATGTCCCCGGGGCTACCCAAGAGGATCTATTCGGTCACGATGCACGACCACGTCCGGCCGGCATACCACGGCCCGCCAAGAAAAGCAAATCCGACGCAACGGTGAGCACCAGTGAAAGTAGCGCGTCAACCCAATTCGGGGAGTTAATGAAGCAGGAGCTTCGTCTGAAACGGGAAGCCGCCGAAAGGGCTTTCGAAGCTCAAGCCGAAAAAGACCGCACACTCATGCGGTTGGAGGAGTTGAGGTTTCTAGCTACTAGCACTAAGGATTTGGACGACGACGACGCCTATTGGATCAAGAAGCAAAAACGATTAATCAAAAACAAAATGAGAAATGATTTGGGTGACGAGGACGAGTAGTTTTTTATTTTTTATTTCGTAATGTTTTTATTTTTTATTTCGTAATGTTTTTTTTTATTTCGTAATGTTTTTTTTATTTCGTAATGTTTTTTTATTTCGTAATGTTTTTTTTAATGTAATTTGTATGTTTAATTATGAATGAAATGGTTAGTTTGTTAAAAGAATGAAATAATTGTTTAGGGGGTTTTATGAAAATAAAGAGGCGAGTGGTGTTATTTGGTGTTATGATAAGAGGAGTGGTGTTGGTGTTATGCTGATGTGGCGGCAAAAAAATAGTGTTATGGTCTAGGGCTCTAAGAAAAAACATGATGAACGCCCTAATAAGTTAGTATAAAATTGTACAAATGCACGTATTCTTCTTTGTACACAAAAATATGTGTGTATGATACATGAACACGCAACTTTACTTTTGCATAAGCTATATATTTCTAAAAAAAAATCATATCCATGTCACCAATGTAAATGAGGTGATAAGAGAACTGATATTTTTTGTGTCTTTATATATGCTCCATAAATAAACTAAAATATACAAATAAACGATCAAATACAATATACAAATAAACGATCAAATACGTACTTGTAATTTATCAATCCATATAGCAGGAATTTATGCTTGAGCCATTGAGGTATTGGAACACTTTATCCCAATGCTTCATAAATATAAAAACTTTAATCCTAGAATGAGATTACATAGGAACCCAAACGCACCCTGTGTGCACAAATGAGTATGGGCCGACTAACAGAATATTGCCCAACACTCTTTCACAATTTGAGCGACAAAATCGTAAAAGCTTGAATCGGAGAAAATAGATATTAAAAATAGAATGCAAAGATAAAAAGATAGTTATTTTGATAAAGAATCAAAACTTTGATATCACCAATACGCAACGAATAAACGTAATATGAAAATGAGTGAATTTTTTTCCCGACGATATATTGTATGGACTTATAACGGTGTATAACGGAACGTTCGACCGGTGGAGGCAGCTACTCGAGTATGTTTTTCTTCAGAATTTAATTACGAATCCACAGCCGCTAGCGGCGTTAGCTAACTGTAAGCTGTTTGAGAGTTATAAGTAAAACAATGAGCAATTGTTGTTACTAGAATACAGTTGCTCGTTCTGGGGGCGTGATGACGCGTCCCTGTGGCTACAGTTGCGATTTCGGTATGCTTTTCTTCAGAATTTAATTACGAAGGCATGACCACTGACCTCCTCAGTTAACTCCTACAGTTTGGGAGTTATGGCCGAAATTATGCGCTAGCCTTTTTTTAGTACGGATAAACGGCAGTGCCTAGGGTTTGACGGGTGGTATTGAGCCGGCGGCTCAAGGTAGTTTACTAGATCCGAGAACGAGACCTAATGCTCTGATACCATGTTGAATATTGAAACCCCATGTGTCATGATTATATATTATTAATGCACTTTATATAGAGATTACATTAAAAACCCTAGCGAACCTTAAATCCACAAACAAACTTGAGTTAATTAACATAATACTAGCTAACAAGGTCGTCTAAGTATCACTTAAATTTTGTACACATATATTTTCAGAACACAAAAATATCAAAAACGTGCCAAAATTTGCAATATCGTTAATATTAGTTATATTAAGGTGTTCTGCTATGATGTCGACTTATATGTAACCCTCATTCTTGTAGATTTTGACAAACATAACCGCTGAAGCTAATTTTGAGTAATTAAGTTAGTATGGATTTCGTAATTGTCAACTTTAAAATGTGATTCGTATAAGAAAACTGTAAACGGGTATTACCAACTAGTTGCGACGTAGAGAGATTTATCTGACTTAAATGTATCTAAAGATATGCTATAAAAGATTACATTTAACTTGTTAGGATATGTGTAACTTTATTGTACTATAAAATATTATTGCCCACCTTTACAAACAACTAAATATACAACAAATAATATGCATGTGTTTTCTCTTAATTTTAGCCCTTAAAGCAAGCAGAAGGTATAGTGGCGTCTGCCTCTCGCCACTCTAACGTGGCCTTCACCATTCACTTAGCCACTGCACCAGCCATGATGCTCGCGAGTTGGTTCGCCATAAATTTAGCGTACGCCAAAAGAGAAAGGGTTTTTTTTTCTTTTTATTTAATTAGGTTTTGACAATGTGTGTGTATGTTGAGGAGGAAGACAACTAAATGAAAATGTTGAGTATTTTTAAATTTCATTTAATAAAAACCTGTTCATATTAAATGAAAATATTAGGTATTTTTTAGTGTGCTTAGCTTTTTATATAAAATGATTATAGTATCCGTGTAAAGCAACGGGTTCAAGTAGCGGGTTCAAAAACGAATGATTTAGTTTTGCCTTTTGAAATTACTATAATATTTAGGAAGTTTACTTGTAAATGTTGCATATGTATTTGGTTGTGCAATAAGTGAACAAAAGCCTATTGTTGTCTAGTGGTTGCAATATTGTGCTTTCACCTTGGAGACCATGGTTCAATTCCTAATGGTGTATTTTTTTTAAAACGTACAAAATCCCACAATTTTATTATATAGTATTATATTTAATATTAAGTTAGTATTTTTGTGTTTTATCTATATTTTTCCGGATATAGTATTTTTATTTTAATGAATGAAAAATTAGATGGTTTGAAAGAAAATGGTATAGTCTTATATAGAATGTCCTAAATGATTTATTATACAATATTATATATAAAATAAAGTTAGTATTTATGTTTTTTTACGGATATTGTATTTTTATTTTAATGAATAAAAAATTTGTTGGTTTAAAAAAAATGGTAGATCACAAAAGTGAGATTTTTGCTTAAGTTATCGGGGTGAGCGTATTTGGTGTGTAAGTGAGTGGTAAGTGAAAAAAGAAAAAATTAATGTGGAGGAAAAAACTAATGTAACGTTGAGGTGACACGATTTGTTAAGCCATTGCACCTTGTGCTCTTAAGTCTACGGGGTATCAAATCCCTAAAAAATAAACATAATAAAATGCATATTGCTTATACCATAATGTAACGTTACTTATCATCAACTATGGTTCAACAAAACAGACCAAAACTCAAACTGAACTAAAAAACCGAGTTGAACCAGTCCGACAAAAACCAAATCGACCATATTCGATTCGGTTTTTGGTTCTATATACTTATGAATTTTGGTTTCGGTTCGGTTTGAGCAAAACAAAAAAAAACACACATAAATCGTATAATTTTCAAACAAAGCCGTACGAACCGACACAAAACCAAACTGAACCGAACCGAGTCACTTATGTTCAATTCTCGGTTCATCTCTTTCACAAATCGATTTTCGATTCGATTCGTTTTGATTTATTCGGATCGATTTTGACCCGATCCTGCGCCCTACATCAACAAGATACACCACCACCTTGATTCAGAAATAACGGTAAACAAAAGGTAAAAAAATTTAAACCCCAAGTAAAAGACAGTAAAAAAGCAAGAAAATAGGAGTAAAAAAAGAAAAACACAAAATTTAAGGAGAACCCTTCACCCCCTTTAAATCCTCTTCATCCCTTTCATCCCTTTCATCTTCCTTCTCATTTCTCATACGTCGTCATTTCCTTCCTTCAACCAACCATTTCAAAGAATTCACTTTTACCATTTTCAACCACTCTTTTTTATTTATTTATCACATACTAATAATTTAACCTTCAAATTTGTACTTATCTCAACTTATTTTAAGGGTTTTATATTTTTACAGATTGTTATTCATAGGTACGTGTTTTATACAGTTTTGATGGATCTCAATTTGATATTGATGATGAATTGTATCATTTATTATGATACATATTTAGGTTCTGATCATATTATATTAATTCCTAAATCATTTTTATCAATTTAGGGCTAGCTTTTTATATATATTTATGAAAATTTGGGGCTGTTAAGGTTAGTTTAAGGATGACAGATGTGCAACAAGTATCACAGAAACCTGAAAGTAATGATAATAATGATGATGGGTGTTCGGATTTCGAAAGGGGGTTTGAGGAATTAATGAGGGGGCAGTTAGATGATTGTATGTCTTTCGCCTCGTGTAGTTCTCCGCGTAATACGGAGGATGACGAGGAAGGGGAGGGGGGTGGTGATCAGGTTATCAGACGGAGGAGGAGGTCGGATTTGGAAGGGGAGGATTTGGCCGAGACGTCTGCGGCTAGGAGACGCCATTCCAGGATTTTGAGTAGGTGGGCTGCGAGGCAAGCGCAGGAGATGATTACTACTATTGAGAGGAGGAATAGGGAGAGTGAGTTAATGGCGCTTGCGGGTTTGCATACTGTTTCCATGTTGGATTCTTCGTTTTTGAGGGAGACGACCAGTCCGGAGAGGCAGGGTGGGACTGTTGAGAGGCCGAGTACTCGTGCTTCGTCTATTTTGCAGATGTGGAGGGAGTTGGAGGATGAGCATGTTTTGAATAGGGCGCGTGAGAGGGTTAGGGTTAGGTTAAGGCAGCAGAGGAGTGTGGATTCTAATACTAATGTTTCGACCACGACGGAAGGGCGAGGGAGTGAGCGTCAGAGTAGTTTGGGGGATGTTACTGGGAGTGAGAATGATTATGGGAATTGGACTCATGATCAAATGGGATCGCAGAATGAGGGTCGAGATAATGAAACGTCTAGCCGTGAGCAGACTCCTGATATAGGTGAGGTTGAGCGGGAGAGGGTTAGGCATATTGTACAGGGATGGAGGGAGACGGGGGTTACTGAACCTTCACCTGCTGTTGCTCAGAGGAGTAATAGTCCAAGAGCAGAGTGGCTTGGGGAAAATGAGCGGGAAAGAGTGAGGATTGTGAGGGAATGGGTACAAATGACTAGTCAGCAAAGAGGGAGTCGTGGCAGTCATAGGGAAGAACAAGGTGGTGCCACAGTTCATGATCAAACTCGTGAAAGGACGGGTGGTCAGCATGATCAAGGGCAGCCAGAGCATATTAGAAGGGATATGCTTAGGTTGCGTGGTAGACAAGCTTTACTTGACCTTCTTATGAGGGTTGAAAGGGAGCGACAGAGGGAACTTCAGGGTTTGACTGAGTATCGTGCGGTTTCAGATTTTGCACATCGCAACCGCATTCAGGTTAGTATCTTTCTAGTCTTCTCGAAAAGTAACCATGTTTGCATACGATCATAGGATTTTGATTTATCCTCTATTCAAGTAAATGCTATGATTTTAGAAATGGGTGTAATCTTATTGTCGTTACTGACGAAGCATCAGTACTAACTAGGATAACAGAAGTGATTTACCTCTTTGGAAATGTGTACTTGTTTATAAGGCAGAGCTGTTTACGGAGTAACTGATTTCCTATGAATTTCAAATCAAATTTGTTGCAGATATAGGCATATAGCATTCATGCCGTAATCTTGTTTTTTTTGTGTTTGGTTGCCTTAAAGTTGTCATGCCGTAATAACAGCTGCATGACCTATGAAAAATCTCCACATGTAATAGACGGCATGTCATTGGCTCTGATAGAAATAATGCCGTCTCAAGATGTTTATATTTGTTTTTCTTGCGGCTTATAGAAGTTGCTAGTTAAGTAGTTAGCATCTTAAGATAATTTGTTTCCCCATTCAGCATGCCGGCCACCAATTACTTGTGCACACATGTGTTTCTGGCAAATCTTTATATAATGTTTTATAGATGCTCATGCATATGTGCAGTGAGATCAAAGATGACATCCAATGTGGGTATATTATATTTGTGTATAATTCTATTGAAGAATATATTGTAGTTTGGTAGTTAATTATGCATGAGTATCGTCGTCTTATTTAGGTCTCAATTCTTCATACTTGCCCATTGTCTGTTATGTTTTGGGACTATACATGAATTTTGAAGGTTGTCTTCATTTTCGCAGTCGTTGCTGAGAGGCAGATTCTTACGTAATGAAAGGCCTGTGGAGGATGAGAGGCCTTCTTCAGTTGCAGCAAGTGAGTTGGTCCAACTGAGACAGCGTAACACTGTCTCTGGTTTGAGGTATGCGCTATTTGAAGCTTCTGTACTTCTCAGTTTCAGTTTTGTTTAAGAGATTTTGCTATGTTTGTCACATCTATGGCTCTAAAGCATCTTGAATAAAAGGTTAAATAGTATGTGTATGAAATAATATTATTTCTTTTCTTATTCTCGTTTAATGGTGTGCTCCCTCTTGACCAGGGAAGGGTTCCGGTCCATATCAGAAAACATTGTTCATAGTCAGGTTAGGAACCATTCTAAATACTAGTTATTCTAACATAAATATTACTGATTCTACAAATAATGAGACTCACATAAAACTGATAAACCCTTGACAGGAGGTCGAACATGAAAACCAAGAGCAGTCACAACTGTGGGTTGAGGAAAACGACATTCCTCAGGTTACAGATCGAACAGGAAGCTTGGAAAGCGTTGCAGCTGTTCAAAGCACAAACCAAGAAGCAAATATTGATGAGCGAGAGTGGCAAGACCAGGTTGTTGAAGACGAGAGAGAAGAGTGGCAGCAGGAAAACTATAACGAGTTTAATGATTGGAGAGATGGGACTCCAGAGGATGTTGGAAGGAATTGGCAGGAAAACTCAGGTAATGATTGGCCTCAGGAAACTTCAGTTACAGCTGGAGAAGGTGCGCATGGAACTGATGAGATTTGGCATGAAGATGGCTCAAGGGAAGCTGTTGAAAATTGGTCTGAAGGGCCTACTGATCCACCTAGAATGCTGCATTCTATCCCTGTTAGAAGAGTCAATCGGTTTCACCCACCCGAGGATGATAACGTGTACAGCATGGAACTCAGGGAACTTTTGAGCAGGTAATATACCTTTCCTAATCGGATCATGGTTTTGTGTTTTAGGCCCTATTATCTGATTGTTGTGATCTGAAGTAGCTGCAATCTCTTTTTAGTTGTTTGGGTAAACATATCAGTATCATGCTAGACAAAAGGTGTAGTTTAGGGGGTGTGGGTTGCTGTTCAAAAAATTCAAGTCATTTTATCTATTAATTTTATAAATAATTAATTGTCTAAAAGCTCAAACCTCTGATAAATTTTCCACAATATCAGTATTTAGTAGCACATCCAAACAATATTTTCTACAGCCCATTTACTACAGTTGATTATCTGTCTAGTAAATATCATATAATCATATTCAAAATGGATGCGTTGTTATTACTATTGCACCAACCGATTTTCTTGTTTTTTGCAGGAGAAGTGTGTCAAATCTTCTTCGAAGTGGTTTCCGTGAGAGTTTAGACCAGTTGATTCAATCATATGTCCACAGACAAGGTCGTGCTCCCGTGGATTGGGATCTTCACCGGAACTTGCCAACTCCTGCTTCACCAGAGGGTGACCAGGAGCACCGAAGGGATGAACAGGCTGGGAATCAGCATGATCCCATTGGTAGACCTTCATTGGTTCTACCATCTCCTCCAGTACCCCCACCACAACCAATTTGGCATCATTTGCCTTATTCAAGTTGGTCTCGTCACAGCATGCATCGTTCCGAACTCGTAAGTCTTTATGTCCTAGAATGATGGATAACTATAAAACCATATTGTTTATGACATTAAGCTTGACGAACAAACATTAATGGAACAGGAGTGGGAGATGATTAATGATTTGAGAGCAGATATGGCGAGACTGCAACAAGGCATGAGCCACATGCAGAGGATGCTCGAGGCTTGCATGGACATGCAACTGGAGCTGCAAAGGTCTGTCAGACAGGAAGTTTCTGCTGCTTTGAATCGATCAGAGGGTGGACAAGGTATGCACAGTACCTAAACTGTAATTACTAATGTCTAGTATTTAACTTGGTTCTATAGCATACAGTATAGATGTGTTAAAATGGGTAAGTTTTGGTACGAGTAGAAACGGGTTGCGTTGGTTTCACCCTGGCACTTCTCCAAAATTGGTAATTTTGTTTGTAAATATTTAGTGTGTCAAATAGGAGCACAAAACTTGTTATATCATTAATAATCTAGTTGTTGGATTTTAAATGGTTTGAGGGTTCTAATGCATACAAATCAAAATTTTACCAACTACCCGTTTGACCCATTTCTATTTTAAGCTAGTTTTCATTTTATCCTTTTGACTTGTTATAGATTAACCCGAATAGAACCGATTATAAGTAATGATGTTTCCGCCACTAAAACATTGAGTGCTTCTCTGAACATCGCCCTGACAGATTGACATACAGAAAAATGCTAATATCATGGAGTCTCTTGCAGGTGTTGCTCCAGAAACGTCTGAAGATGGATCACAATGGGGTCAAGTGAGGAAAGGAACCTGTTGTGTTTGTTGTGATAGCCAAATTGATTCTTTGTTGTATAGGTATTCCCTCTGTTCAACGAAACTTGGTTATACACACTATTAAGAAAGCGTTTTTACCATTAGTAAAATGTCTGAAATATCTATCAATTATGACAAATCACAAACTAGAAGGAAAAAATCAATGCTTAATGGACATTGGTCAATTAGAATAATGGCAAAAAGCTACTTCTAATAATCTATTTGATATGCGTGTTTATATGAATCTAATCGGTGTCTGAATATCTGCTACAGATGCGGGCACATGTGTACGTGTGCAAAATGTGCAAATGAGTTGATTCGTGGAGGAGGGAAATGTCCATTATGCCGGGCACCAATTGTTGAGGTCATCCGTGCTTACTCCATACTGTAAACAGATTACAAACTGACCGAGAAAGAAGATTATGGGGATCTGCTTGGGTCTCAAGCTCTTCGTGTTCTCATCTGTAGAGTGCGTTATTTTTGCCTCGCTGTTTTTCTAATTATATGTAGAATGATTACGCATTGTATAATTGGATTGACAATTGGCTCCATTTCATTCCTTTAAGGGTAATAATATTTCACAGCAAAGTTATCTTTTTCACAATGCATTCTGAAACAAGCTGGGATGGAGTTGGTGGCTGAGTGATTTAACTTAAAGTTAATGAATAGTGATTATACCCGACATACATAACTTAAAATACAAGATAAACAATTTAGTGTTTATGGGATAAACTAAATTATTACACTTTTAGTTCTGAACTTCTGATGCAAAATAACCATTGAAAATATGGAAAGCAGCTCTCTTTAGCATAGTTTACTGTTTTTATTACAGTATTATCTTATACGGAGTACTTATTAACAAGTACAAATGTTAAGATGGTAAAAAATCTAACTTATGCTTCTTAAATTTACTTTCCAAACACCAAAAGATATTTAGAGTAAATTGCAAGATACATCCATGTGATTTGGCCAAATTGCATTGGCCGCACTTACCTTTTCAAAAGTGCAGGCACCGTCCCTGTAGGAAACTTATGAGTGCAACCTTGGTCCTTAGCCAAAATAAAACGACTAAAATGCCCGTCCTCTCTATTTTATTAAAGAGATAATAAAAGGGTAATTTAGTCATTACACTTTGCCTAGGGACGAAAATTGAAAATTGCACTCGTAAGTTGGAAAATTTAGTGATTCCTATACACTTTTAAAAAAGGGATTTAGCCGTACAATAGCAACGTACTTTCGATTTTGTTCCATCTTGGTACGTGAACTTTTTTTTGTTCCACTTAATGTAACGAACTTTCATGTTTTGTGTTACTTTGCACCAACTTGGATAGGCAACCGGATAAAAAGTTTGATTACCGGCTAATAGTCTACGTGGCACGTGAACTTTTTTTCTAATGTTCCGTTTTGGTACGTGAACTTTTTCTAATGTTCCGTTTTAGTACGTGAACTTTTTTTCTATAAAAATGTTTAATACTTTGTTTAAAAAAGTTAAAAAAAAAAAATTTAAAATTTTGGTTAAAATTTTTTTAAATTTTTTTTCGAAATTAATTTTTTTTAAAAATTAAAAATTTAAAAAAAAAATTTTGGTTAAAATTTTTTTAAATTTTTTTTCAAAATTAAAATTTTTTTAGAAATTAAAATTTTTTATTTTTTTCAAAATTAATTTTTTTTTAAAAAGTTAAAAAAAAAAAATTTAAAATTTTGGTTAAATTTTTTTTCAAAATTAAATTTTTTTTCGTAATTAAATTTTTTTTCGAAATTAATTTTTTTTAAAAATTAAAAATTTAAAAAAAAAATTTGTTAAAATTTTTTTCAAAATTAAAATTTTTTTAGAAATTAAAATTTTTTATTTTTTTAAAAAATTAAAATTTTTTTTTTTTTAATTTTGGTTAAAAAAATTTTAAATTTTTTTTCAAAATTAAATTTTTTTTCGTAATTAATTTTTTTTTCGAAATTATTATTTTTTTAAAATTAAAATTATTAAAAAAAAATTTTGGTTAAAATTTTTTTCAAAATTAATTTTTTTTCGAAATTAAAATTTTTTTAAAAAATTTTAAAAAAAATTTTAAAAAAATTTTGGTTAAAATTTTTTTAAATTTTTTTTCAAAATAAATTTTTTTTTCGTAATTAAATTTTTTTTCGAAATTAAATTTTTTTAAAAAAATTAAAAGTTTTTTTAAAAAAAAAATTTGGATAAAATTTGTTTCAAAATTAATTTTTTTTTCGAATTTTTTTTTTTCAAAATTAAATTACGTATAAAATTAATTAGAAAACAAAAATAAACAACCGTTAGTATAAAGGACTAACGGTGCAAACGTTCGTTGGCTAAAAAGCCTAACGTTGCAAACGGTCGTTAAGTGGACCAAAAATGTAGCTCATCCGGTCAAACAAGTTTGACGGTGCAAATTAACACGAAACTTGAAAGTTCGTTACATTAAGTGGAACAAAAAAAAGTTCACGTACCAAAATGGAACAAAACTGAAAGTACGTTGCTATTGTACGGCTAAATCCCTTTAAAAAATTTAGTCATTTGGAAGAAACAGGTTGAGCGAAACTCAGTTGTCTACTCTTTTGCTTGTTATTAAACGTTAGAAGTACTGAATAGATATCTTAAATTGATGGTTAAGACATGGATTTCTTACACTTGACATGAATAATGATGTAAAACAAGCAAGATTACCCGCGCGTTGCTGCGGGCGTTAATTTTTCACGCGTTGTTGCGGGACGTTAATTTTTTATTTTTATTTATTTAGTTATTTTTATTTGTTTTTCAGCGCGTCTTTTTTATGTTTAATAGTGTAAGTTTATTTTTTCCTGCACGTTACTGCGAGGCGTTAATTTTTCGCGCGTTGATGCGTGTCATAAATTATTTTTTTTCCTTTAATTTTGTGCGAGTTTATTTTGTCGGTCTCATATTTAATAGTGAGGGTTACTTGTTTCAGTACGTGTTTAGTAGTTTTGTTTATATCCTTACGCGTTTTGGGTCCTCGTTTAAAAATTTATTTTTTTATTTTTCATTTTTGGCAATTTATTTTTTTTTGTCTCATGTGTAAAAAGACACGTGTTTACGTCAAATCGTAAATGTTACCGGCGGTATTTTTTATCTTAATGCTCGTACTTTTATAACATTTTTTTTCCTCCCAATTTTGTGCCGACAAATTTTAAAAAAAAAAAAACCAATTGGCCGCCCAAATTTTTGGCAAAAATTTTGGGCTTCTTTTGGCCCACACTGTACACTGTATTAATTGTTCGCCGTGTTGCGTGTCAATAATTCTTTTTATTCTTAATTTTTAGCGTAGTTATAGTTGCGGGCTCATATTAATAGTGTGGGGTTACTTCTCAGTATCCGTGTTTATCGTTTTTTATGGTCTTACGCGTTGTTGGGTCGCGTTAAAATTTTATTTTTTTATTTTTCGTTTTTTTTGCGAATTTATTTTTTTGGTCTCATGGGTGTAAATTGTACACTGTTTATGTCAATTCGAAAATGTTACCGCAGATATTTTTTTTATCTAATGCGTCGGTACTTTTAAAACATTTTTTCCTCCTATTTATGATGCACAAATTAAAAAAAAAAAAAAAACCATTGGGCCGGACCAAATTTTGGGGCTTCTTTTTGCCTAGCACTGTAGCACTCATTAAATTTTCCTGCTGGCGTTGTTGCGGTCATTAATTCTTTTTTTTTTCCTTTAATTTTTGTGCATTTTATTTTGTCGGTCCTCATATTTAATAGTGCGGGTTTAACTTTCAGTATTTGTTAAGTAGTTTTTTTATGGTCTTTACTCGAATGTTTTGGCGCGTTAAAATTTTTATTTTCGTTTTTTTTGCGAATTTATTTTTTTGGTCTCATGGTGTAAAATGACACTGTTTAAGTCAATTCGGAAATGTTACCGCGGGTATTTTTTTATCTGAATGCGTCGGTACTTTTATAACATTTTTTTCCTCCCTAATTTTGTCCGACAATTTTTTAAAAAAAAACGTAATTGGCGGCACAATTTTTGAGGCAAAAAAAAAAAAAAAAGTTTTTTGGCCAGCACTGTAGCTACAGTGCTACAGTGCTTAAAATGAACAGTGAAAGGGGTCAAATACGGCTCGTTACACTTTGCCTAGGGACGAAAATTGAAAATTGCACTCGTAAGTTGGAAAATTTAGTGATTCCTATACACTTTTAAAAAATTTAGTCATTTGGAAGAAACAGGTTGAGCGAAACTCAGTTGTCTACTCTTTTGCTTGTTATTAAACGTTAGAAGTACTGAATAGATATCTTAAATTGATGGTTAAGACATGGATTCCTTACACTTGACATGAATAATGATGTAAAATGAAGAGATAGTATGTGATGTCACAATCAAATTTTCCATATATCTTCAATACTGTATAACTCAGCATGTACATGTACACACATACTCATGTTTTTACATAGCAATTCCTAAACTAGGATAAAAAGAGGGCATACATAACATGCCCTTACAAATAAAAACATAATCATCTACCTCATCTTTTTTTTTCATTTACTTCATGGTATATGCTACGTGCTACGTATTTCTTTTGAAGTATAGTAACATATTTATGGTTTTCCTCAAGTAGACACTATTCATGGATATTAACATTTAATGAATGAGAAATGATCAAATTTACCTGGGGTGTAATGGACTAATGGGTCACCTTAAAAGTTATTAAAACCAACTCTTTCCAGGCTTGACAGCCTTTAGCTTCGATACAAGATCTTCTCTTTGAGCTTCTACTTCCGCATATTTGAGGCTCATGTGGAGATAACGTTCTTGAAGGTCTTTTAATTCAGTCTCAAGCATAGATATATTTTTATCATGTTCGTTGTTAACTGTTTTACTATCAACCTCTGCCTTCAAGGGAATCTCGTCAGACCTGAAGCTGGAAACAAAAATTGGCAGGAGTAATCACATTAGCGACAGTGATTGTCCTCAAGATTAAACTTTGCCTTTGTAAACTGACATTTATGTGGTTAGACGTGGCAAATTGGGCAGGGCACCCGGCCTTGGTTAACAGTCAAAGAGTTCGGGTCACTACAACTTTACAAGTAATTTACGTACGCATCAACTCAAGTTGGGTTGACACGAAACACTTTTTGTCAATGTTTTAAAAACCGGGTCAATAATCGACCCGGTCGAGTCACCGGGTCACCGGGTTACCGGTTCAACCGGTTCCGGTTTTCAAAAAAAATAAAAAAATAATAATATTTTCAATAATACAAAAAATTATATATATAAATTATGAATATACCTTATATTTAGCCTAAAAACGATTTACTACCAAATATAACATGTAACAAATAAAATTACGTTGCAAATATATATAAAAAACTTATTTTATTTATAAAAAAACATGAAAAAACCCAAACCCGGCCGGGTCAAACCGGGTCTCGAGAACCGGGTTGACCCGGGTCACCTTAAACCCGGCGGGTCAAACCGGGTTTCGAAAATATAAAACCCGGTTTAATTTAACCCGTTTTTTCGACCGAACCCGGTTCAACCGGTTGACCCGGCCGGGTAATATTTAGTGTATTGGGACGCAAAAATAAATTATTTCAAACAAGATCAGTTATTGAATAAAACGAGTCATGAAGTTTTATGCAAATAAAAAGCACACCTTGGTTGACTTTTAACCCGTTTGACGTGTTGCCTTTTAAGCTATTATTTTTGCAAATTTCTGGTTTGATCCTTAACGGAAAAAAACCCAAATTTACCCATTTATAAGAAAATGGGTCGAAATTGTCGCGTCTAGAGTCAAATGAGTTTTTTTGTTAGTACCTTTGAATTTGGGCTTTATACATGTCGTTTTCCTCCAAGGCCTTTGCAAGTTCATTCTCAAGTGACTGGATTCTTGATGCTGCATCAGCGGCTGTCTCATCTACATTTGCTTCCACATCCTGTCACATGAAAGTTAAACAAGGTAAGAAGTCAACTTATAGCATTTTTTGGTCCATATTTAGTATATAAGAAAAACTCATATGGACCTCTGAGAGCTTCATGTGCTCGTGAAGACTATTCGTACTATCAGATCTGAAAGATTTCACACTATTATTAGTAGAAATCTCAATTTCATCATGCTTTAAATCTTTAATCCTCTCTAATTTCTCTTCAAGAACTTGGGAATTCTTCATGCATTCATCTTTTTCTTCTTGAAGACGATTTAATTTCCATTGTAATTGATTATTTGACCGTCTCAGACGCCCGAGCTCATTTTTCAACTCAGCATCTTGTGCACATAGTGCTTCTCTAGCAGTTAGATCACCTTGAAGCCGCATAATTTTTTCTTCCAATGCAACTTTACTGCGTTTATGATCCTCTAATTCAGTCACTGCCTTCTCCATGCTTAATGTTCTTTGCAACAATGAAGTTTTCTCTTCCTTCATCTCTTTATAATCGCCGTTTATCAACTGTAGTGAGGCTTGCAATCTTTCATTCTCAAATTTCACTTCATTGAATGAGTTCTTAAGAGCCACGACTTCATCTTGCAATGATGGAATCTTCAGCAATTGACTGGTCAGACTCGAAATTTCTTCAGTTAATTGTACTCTTTCGTATTCACATTGTTTCAGGTTACCATCAAGCTCACCAACTGTGATTCTTAGCTTTTCTTCATTAGATCTTGCATTCTCCAGCAACCCCTTATTTTTTTCAAGATTTGCCACTAGAACTCCATAATTCTGTTTGCAAGCAGCAAGCTCAACTGTCCGATCTTGAATTTTTTCTTCATATTCAACTTCAATGGTTTCAAGCTTCTTCTCGGATGATGTTAATTTATCCATGACATCTTCAATTACCTTTTCCAATTTATTCTTATCAGCACGTAAGACATGCATTTCATGTACTGCCTCTGAAGCCATAGTTTCTCTTTCATCATGGCTTGCATGTATCTGTGTATTGAGATGTGCTACCTCTTGTTGAAGGTTCTCAATTTCAACCATCTTCTCTGAATACATCTGATTGAATAAGTTCTCAGCCATAACAAGCTTCTCTGTATGCTCTTCATTTTGCAGATGTAAAGCCTCGAGCTCAGAATCAAATACTTTCTCTTTTGTAGCAATCTCATTGATCATCAAGGAAAACTTATCTTCTAAATCTTCCAATTTGTCAGACAACTTGGAGTAATTATGTTGTGACGCCTTCAGTTCCGCTTCCAGGTCCGAGCAGCGATTATATAAGTCGAGCCTTTGTTGCTTTAGATCTCGGTTTGACTTTTGAAGTTGACTGCATTCTTCAATTAGATTTTCTGCAGTGGTTTGTAACTTTGGATTTGCTTTTTTGAGATACTCGCACTCCTCTTGAGCTTCCAACCACCGTCTTTGCATGTCTTCAAATTTCTGTCTCATATCAACCTTGCTCGTTTCTGTTTCCTCTTTTAGCTTTTCGATTTCAGCCTGCAAATTCACCACACATGTCTCCGAATGTTGTATCTCCAAACGACTTGACTCTCGTTCTTCGGTCAAATATCTCAGCTGAGGTTCCAATCCAGATATGCGTTCTGACAAGTGCAGATTTTCTACTTCCAGTTCATTCAAGTGCAGCTCTAACTCGTTGTTACAACTCTCCACCTCAAGTAACTTCTTTTCAAGGACCTTGTTGGCTGCAATTTGAGAATCTTTTGCACCGTTAGCCACCTCCATGTCACTTTTTACCTTATCTAGACATTCGTAGATGATTGTGCATTCGGTTTGCATAGCTTTTAAACCACCCATTAACTGTTTTTTTAATATTTTCAGTTCAGACACTTGAGTCTCCAAACGCACAATCTTCTTGTTCTTCAGAGCACAATCTGATTTAAGTGCTTCTATTTCTGACATTTTTGCCAATAATTCTTTGCCCGGATCCTGCCCATTCATATTTAAGTCCATTGGCTTCTCTAGCGTGCCACAATCGTCCTTCATACTGAACTCAGTTAGCCCTTTTCTAGTTAATGAATCTGCACATGTCAAAATATTTCACCCATCAGAACTCTATATATGTCCAAAATAGAAGAATTTCTTGGTTCATATTCTGCAACGAAAGAACATTATGTTCATATAACATGTGGAATGATCCACAACAGTCATGAATTTATAGCTAAATTGCAGAAATGGGTAACCAACCAACTTTATTTGCCCTTGGAAACCTAACAAAAATTGCAATCGAAGGTGATGTAAGAAACTATCAGCAGGTAACGGGTTTCTCACATCAGAAAAAGTCAGCATTATGTTGGCTGCCACATCATCATTTTGACATTGCAGCCCTGTTCTAGTTACCTTTAAACAAAATTATAGGAAGTTGTTTATATTAAGATTTCTGAAAGTTTAATGTTTGTTTATGGGAGCAAAGGTGGTTACTAGACATAGAAATTAGACCATAGTAAGTTTTCTTTTACGAAATTAGCCCAAAATATAACTGGAAGGTACTTACTTTCATGTTTTTCTTCTAGCTGTAATTTCAACAACTCTTTCAATGCAGCAACCTCTTTTTGCTGTTCTTCTTCTTTTGTGCGGCATTTATCGAGTTCACCATCAAGATAACAAGCTTTATCCTTGAAACCTTGGATGTTAGCTTCTAGTTCCACACACTTGTTTTCTAGATCATCACAACGAGTTTGCAGGTAACCAGCATCTATTCTATCGAGTTCTCTCTTCTTTGCCTCCTCTTTGAGCTGCTGTATCTGGTACTCTAGTTTGTTAACCTCAGAATCTTCAATAGAATCAACACAAGCTGAAAGATTCTTGCCTGATTCTTTAAGCTTGGATACAAGGTCGAGATTTTCATGAGTAAGCTCATTACAATCTCTCTCAAGCTCGTTGATCTTATCCTGTAAAGGTTTAAGGCTCTCTATCTCCAACCTCTGTTTCTCTATGGTTTCTTCTAGTTCCTGGAGAACAGAAACTAACTCGAGATTTGATTCTTGAGTTTTGTTAAACTGCAGAGATAGATTATCATTTAAATCTCTCTGAAATTTTATTTCTTCTTCCAGTTCGGTGTGTATACCGTCTTGCACTTGGAGTTTTAGAGTGTCAGCAGCCTGTTCTTTGACTTCTGATTCATCGAGGAGAACTTTCAAGTAACTGATTTCATGTTTCAGTCCATCACATTCTGTTTGCAATGCAAGAACCTCCATGGTTGCATTTTGCAGCTTTCTTGTTAGGTCTCTTGACTCCTTTTTTGAGAAATCTAGGTCAAGTTTTAACTTCCGTGCATGTCTTTCCCGTGTTATTGCTTCTGCTTTGAGTTCTTCTACTGTGGTCCCTTCGGCTTCCAGGATGAAGTCAGCGGGGGAACCAAATGTTCGTAATGGTGATGCAGGAATAGAATGTGAAACTTTTCCAGAATCTTGTCTATGAGTTAACATATGCTTCCCAGAATCTTGTCTTTGACTTAATCTGGGAGAGTCATACACATTATATGAGCTATATTGTGCACTATTTGTAGAGCTAACAGAATCCTGTCTTGCAATTATATCGTTTGCAGCTTCACTTCGACTCCTACGTGGGGAGTAACTTTCTCTGCCAAAAGAATCATCCATCGAATCAATGCTACTACGCGACCCCCCTGCAGAAAAGGTTTTATCCTGTGCAACAAAGGCATTCTATAAGTTGGTATTCTGACTTATTTACTTAGAAAGCAGGTGATTTGGTTGTGTGGTCAAATAAAATTAGCTAAAAGGCAATGGGCGAGTCAAACAGGTTGAAACTTGAAAGTCTCCTAAAGTCTTTTCCTAAATTTATACAACCTCCTAAAGCGTTTTAATAAAAAAGTACATTATTATTGAAACAATACTGTTTTTTCAATCATTATTGAAGCACTTGTTAAATACAAGACATTATAATACAGGAGAAAAAGTGTTAGTGGGTCGACCCAAGCCGACATGGTCCATTTTTATTAGTGCACGTTCTAAACCACTATCCAACCAGCCTGGCCCACCCATCTTGCCACCTCTAGTTCAAATGACATTTTCTGTTTGCATTGTGAGGTTGAAATTGTGAAAGAAATGGTTAATTATGCACAGATTTATTCAGTTACAACTAATGATTCATAAGTAACTAAACATTAAAGTTTGGAGTTCAGTGAAAAGTACCTTGTTAATGGGTCCGCCTGCTTGAGATGTATACATGAAGTTACTGCTCATGGAAGATTCTACACTATTGATGATTCTACCATCAGACACATCTGATGTGATATCCTGGTCATCAGAAGCATTAGCATCTTCCGTAATAGAATCAGTATCTGTCCATCTGTCATTCCTGAAAATAGTATAATGTTAGAACCTATGCGGAAGTTAATACTAATAAATATCAATCTCCTCTTGTTCTGAAACAAACCTCGTATTTGCCCGAGGTGTTAGGCACTGTATCTCCACCTGCAAGGAGAAAAAAACCCCAATTTTTATTCAAATTGAACTCTTAAGAATATATATTATCAAAAACCGCACAAGTGAAGACATTTCACCCATAAATAGATTATTATCTAACAGAAGCATAGGAAAGAGTGCATTTATGTGTTACTTTTTAAGGATAGAAAAACAGTGGTATATTCTAACACATGATAAGATCCATTTCCCTCAAAATCAATAATGGCTTCTAAAAATAGACGAAGCATGTCCTTCTACATTAACTGTAAATGCTAAATTTTAAGTAGAAATATACATGAAAAGACATCAGAGAATGGAACGACTAACAATGATACTATATGAATAATAGTCATGGTTTGAAAAACCCAGAAGAAAAATTATTGCTATCTAAAAGGAGCTTGGAAGCATCTGATGATGACTAACCAGTAAAATTGTCCCGTAACTGCAGTTTTTTAGTGGTTCCGCAATAGAAATAGATCTTTCAGAACTCGAGTGACCTGATAAATTTACTGTAACTTCTCCAAGAGTGCCAGATCTACCTGATCCCTGTTAAAGGACATCGTCAATTATTAGAGGAACAAATATTGACCATGTCAAGCACATTGGCAAAACACAAATAAAGTCAAACTTAAAGTTAAGTAGAAACATGAGATGGAACAGACCATTGAAATAACAAGCTTATAGAGACATCGCTCAAGCCCTTTAGAGGAGTCATCATGGGGAACCCAAATGTACTCTGACAAATCCTCTGTCCATCGACAACTTCCATTCTGTGTCAATGCTCTACCTGTTTTGGCGATAATTTGCCCGGTTTCTACAGAGATGAGAGATAGTGAAAGCTTATCCCATCCCTTGGGGACCTGGAATTGCAAAATACAGTGAGAAGATCTGCGTACTTAACAATTAAACGAATCTTCGTCAGAACTGAAAACTGAATTAGATATCTACTAGAAAATTAGCATAGGCCAGCCTGTCGTTAGAGCTGGAGATAAGTTTACATAAACTATGAAACAGATTCCAAATGTCAGAATCATATAGGCGCCCATCCGCTAAAGACAGGCATAAGAAATATAACAAATTCTAGCTGCCACTAGAACTTGCAAAAGGTTTACATAAACTAAAGTATGAAATAGATTCCAATGGTTATAGTTACACAGGAGAGCATTTGCTAAAGACGTGAAACAGAAGTTAGTGAACTGCTCACTGTTATTGAACAATTATGTAGGCACAAGTTTGTCCCCTCCAAGATGCAATGCTTCCTTTGGTCAAAGACGTTATTTTAGTAAAAAGGTTTATTTTCAAAGAAAACCTTCTCATTACCTACCCTAGCCATGAAGAAAGCAATGAAACAGAATGCATCCTCTTTGCATTGCAGGTTGGCAGACACGATTAAATGGAGGAACCTATTCTAGGGGCTGTAACAGATTGCTTCATATATACTTTAGGTTCTTGTAATTTTATTCTTTATTTATCGCCTATAAGGCCACTTAGCACAATCCACATTATTCATACATGAATTCCACCCACTAACAAACATCACCTTAAACACTAAAACTCCACACCTTCACAATACCAAACACCAGTGTCACATACCTACATTTCCGCAACACCAAACCGTGTGAGCATAACACAACATCATCCTAATACAATCCTGAAGAGTACCACTTCTAACTAAATCACTCAAATTCAATAAAACTTCCTTACTAGATTTTTCGCCTCAACAATCGATTATTAGTTCTTATCTACATCGTTTACAATCATTCTATTTCAAAGTCACTTTAACATAATCTGCACTGCTTACAACATCAATCCACAAATTCTACTAAAAATAATCTCACAACTCGATAACACATTAAACATTCCATAAGCTTATGATCAACACCCTGTGTAATCACTAATGACGTGTGTATGTGTTAAGATAACAGAACATCCTTATCACTTATATCAGCTCAACAATTAATCACTAATTATTCTACATCATTTAGGATCATTCTATTTTAAACGCATTACTATAAAATAAATCTACACTGCTTGAACAATATCATCCCACTCATTCTATTAAATATAATAATCCATAGGCTTATGATTAAACGCCTTATTACAGATACATCTTCAACATATAAAGTTGTGTATAATCCACTTCATCGTGTACATATTGTACAGTATATGCTAAGTTCATGATTAAATAAACACAAATTACTAACAAAACACTTCATCGCATAGAATCCAGCTGACACTTCATCGCATATGCGTGTTTATATGTTATGTTAGACACATATACATCAAATAAACACTAATTACAGAATATAACGGTTCCTTACGGTCCATCTGGCCTTATGACCTTAACGCAACATCATCCCAATTAAGCTCATATACTCGTGAAGAATAATTCTAAAAACACCACGAAGATCAATACAACATCCTTCCTTATATCCTCGACATCAATCACTACTTATCATCTACATAAATTATAATCATTCTAATTCAAACTCACCAGAACATGAAATTACACAAATATAATATAAAATGACTAAACTCACATAACTTTATAACATTATTAAACATTCAATATGCTTATGATCAAACACCTCATCACGAACACATTTATATCAATCAATTAACAAAAACTAGTAACAAAACAGTCGCGTAAAATCCAGCTGGCACTTCATCGCGTATGTGTGTTTAAATGTTAAGTTAATAATTAAACACCTAATCATATATTCTCATAAATAAACACAATATAACAGTATCAAACACCGAGTCACATATACATCAATAAACACTTTGTAATATAATATAACAGTTGCGTAAAATCCAGCTGGCACTATATTGTGTATGTACATATGTGCTTAAACACCTTATCACATATATACATCATAAACACATCTAGTATATAACAAATTTAAACAAAATAACAGTTCCGTACAATCCAGGTGGCATTACCTGAAGAGCTTGAAGAGCGGAGAATCTGAAGTGTAAGCGTTCGCCGGAGTCAACGGAGGAGACGGTGGTGGAGGTGGAAGAGGCGGAGGAGTTACGACGGTGTAATCTGTTGACCATTTTTTGTTTAATTGTTTGCTTCATTTCATTATTTACATCCAATTTGCACTTTATATATTAATGTGGTTTGTTATTAGTTTGTTATTTTTAGAAAGAGAGAGAGAGAGAGAATGAGATGATGAGCTGGACTGGTTGAAATGTATTTGGATTTGTTCAGTTGGAGCAGGGGTGCTGCTCCAATTAACCACCACTTTTATTTAAATTTCCACTTAAATTAGAATCAACTAGCTTATTAAAAACAAGTAACTTGCATCTAGCATACACTTTTAAGACTCACCATACTGTTTAAAACACAAACCAATCACAAAAACTAATTAAAAAAAAACACAACTAACGAGCAGGCCAATATGCACCAACCAACTTACTTAGCGGCACAGTAACTTCGGTTAACTTGGATGCCACCTAGGATACCAACGAGCCATTTCACTACTACACCCCTTTGCTCTAATAAAGAGTCATCACAACCAATTATATTGCCGCTAACTTAATCTTACTTCAGTTTCTTTCTTTATAATCAACTTTACCAACAACTTAGTGTTGTAACACAAACAACATCATCACAAAAACATATCATACTTAAATACAAATATACACCACGAAAACTAAAATATCACTCGAAACAACAACTTCTACAACCTGGTCGTCTAGACGATAGAATTCCTCAAAATTACAACTTCAACACGTCGTGTGGGGAGAGTATAGTAAGCAAAGACGCGTCATACGGCAAGGAAGAAGTACACGTCTCGAAACCATTATTACCCACAGCCTTCGTATTGTTTAGAAGTGATTTTTTAAGAAGTGAGTATCCGGGTGTGTTTGGCACAAAGTATTTTAAAGTGATCGAATAGGATTAAAATGTGTTTCTCAACAAACAATGAAAACAAGTACTGGATTTTAGAGCTAATATAACAAGCATTAAAATTCGAATATTATTTTTATGTCATTTTATACATTATAAATTAATTACCGTTACTTTACTAAATACTTTTACAGAACAAACAACCGTTAAATAAATCAAACTTATCCGCGTGATAAATTAAAAAAAAGCAAATTAGACGTCGTTTTCTATAGGAAGTTGAGTTTATTGTCCGCGTATATGCCGGACAGGCTAATAGCCCGAATGGGCCACACAAGGCCCAAGCGTACCACTCAAGCCCAATCGAATCATTCCAGACCAAGCAAGCTATTCAAGTCCGAAAGGGCCGCAAGAGTCCGAACGGGTCATGAAGTTCCGAACGGGTACAGGACGTCAGCCTAGTAAACAACAAAGCGTTGACTTTATTTCAGAGACCTACAGGGCAACGTCATCAAAGAGATAACGTCACCATAAACACAGAAAGATAGTGACTACACGATAAACTATGACGTCAACTAAAGAGATGTCACTATCTAAGACACAGGCGATAGAGACATGACGAAAGGGTCGTCATCTACATGCCAGAAATCGTACATCTCTACAGTGTTTCGACTAGTATAAATACCCCCGTATTTACTATTCAAAGGACAACATTTTACTGCACACACACACACACTTATTACTATAGCCTCCTTGGCTCCCATATACAGCCCCTTCGGCTCATATTCACATACTTACTCTCACACCCGAGCTTGGTCCTGGGTCAACACCCGAGGCGAGTTAAAGGGTATTCTTTTTTACTTTCAGGTAATTCAAGAGGACACTTCACCAAGAGACGAGGGAACGCACCCTAGACTCGAGGCACGGTATTTTACCTTAACATTTTGGCGCCATCCGTGGGACCCGTTTATCTCATCTACAAGCTAAGAGAAAATGACGAAACCATCTGGAGGAGGGCTAGACGATCGGTATGAGCGAGAAGGGACTCCCCCTCCTCTCACTAAGGAGCAGATTGAAGGGCACATTTCGGCAATAAAGTCCATAATCAAAGATTACAACCGACAGAACAAGGCTGATCCGATACGTCTGGACTTTGGAACAGACAATATACCTCTAAAAGAAGGACGTGTCGCGAGAGGAAAATATGTCGGCGAGGAAGACTTAAGCAAGCCCTTCAAGGAAAAACTAAAAACACCCCTCACAAGAAGGATCATTGAGTTCGCTGGCCCGGAATATGTTATGCCTACCAACATCACGCTGTATGATGGGTCCACTGACCCAACCGATCATTTAAATCGTTTTTCGATGGCAGCAAACTCAGAAGAATGGCCCATGCCGGTTTGGTGTCAGATGTTTCAGCAAACATTGGACGGAGGAGCCAGGGGCTAGTTCGAGAGTCTTCCACTCAATAGCATCAATGAATGGTATCAACTAAGGGAAGCATTCACTACCAGATACTCAATAAGGAGGGCGTGTTACAAAGAGCCCCATGAGATCACCAAGGTTGTGATAAGGGCTAACGAGACCCTACCGGCGTTCAAAGAAAGATGGACGGTGGAAACTGGTCTCATCATGGGTGTTCCGAAGGTCATGAAGATCTCGTCCTTCATGGATTCAATAAAATCTCCTGAACTAGCAAAACGCTTCTCAAGCAACATACCCAAAACCGTTGATGAAATGATGAGAAGGGTGGATGAATTTGTCCGAGCGGAGGAAGCGTATGCCCTCACGAAACTCCCACCAGGAGAGTCGAAGGACATTCATCATCGCCTGTCCTTTCCGACAGGACCACAAGACTTTCATCAGAGATTGACCTTTCCAACCTCTAAAAGAAATGACAGAGACAACCGAAGTAGCCAAAGAAGAGACTACAAAGGAAATGATTATAAAAACCCTTACAAGGTAAGAGACAATTTCAACGGTGGAAGGCATAGGGATTACAGAGCTCCCTATCCCCAAAGAGACCAAGCAAACAAAGCAGTGCATGTACTTTCCTTGGACTCTCTAATTAAGTGTCCCAAAGAAATTTTAGCTACCGAGACCCAACTGCAATTGCCAGCACCAAGACCAGTAGCAAATCCGTTGAGAAGAGGCGGCCCTGATAAATATTGTGACTATCATCAAGATAAGGGTCATCACACAAACGATTGCATACAGTTGAGAAAACAATTGGAAATCGCCCTCGAATCAGGAAAGTTGAATCACTTGATGAAGGACCTAAGGCAAAGAGCAGGAAGGGGTCAAGGTAGAAACCCTCCCCCTCCACCCAAGGTAATCAACATGGTCAGAATCCTCTCCTCCAAAGAGAAGAAACGCAAGGACCGCGAAGCAACAGAAACTTGGATGAACACCCCTATCACCTTCCCAGGGGTCATATCAGATGATGCATCCGATGAACCTCTAATCATAGAAGCCGAAGTGGAAGATTTATCTGGTAACGCGTGTTTAAGTTGGATGAGGGGTTCATCCGTGGAAGTCATGTTTGAACATTGTTTTGAAAACTTGCCTGAGAAGGAAAAGAGGCCGAACTACCGTGAAACAAGAACGAGACTTGAGGGTTTCGCGGGCGAGGTGGCGAAACCATTGGGGAACAAACGCTTTGGAAGTATGTATAGGGACTGAGCGGCTGAGAAAAAGATTCCATAAAAATTTTAGTACGCCCGCTCCCACTCCCTACAAACACAATCTTGGACACCAGGGTGAAAGCACTGCATGCTATTCCATCGACTATCCACTCAATGATCAGGTTCCCCACTCCGAAAGGAATAGCAACTCTGGTAACTCGGGCAATGATAATCGCAGAATGCAGACATCGAGAAGAAAAGCAAATACTGACGGAGAAGCAACCGAAAATCCATGAGGTAGGACAGCCAGATGAAGGGGCAGACCTTAACCGAGCAAGTACTAGTTAATCCCTGGCTTTCCCATATCAAAATATTACCAATATAGGAAGACTTTCTCCAGTTTGCAAGAACCAACAAAAGAACACACCTAATAAAGTAACATGGAGATCCTTCGCTTGGGAACCTTCTGACATGACCGGGGTGCCTCGAAAGATCATAGAGCACTCCCTCAATGTAAATACGTCTTTAGAACCGTTCTGCCAGAAAAGAAGGACCTTTTCTCCTGAAAAAAGCAAAGCTGTCACTAATGAGGTAGCTGAATGGGTAAGAGCAGGAATAGTCCGCCCAGTCAAGTACCCGACCTTTAAACTTTGTGGTTATAGACTAGGTTTTGAAAATGACCCAGTTCCCTATAACCTTGGCTCTGGTACCATCTGTAACACCCCCAAAATCAGGTCGCAGCGGAAAGGTAACAATGGGGTGCTACGTCAAAGTACAAAAATCAAGATATAGAAAACGACCTTAAATGGACGTTAAAAATAAGATTCATTCAATGTCATTACAAAAGATCAGAGTTTTCACGTTAGGTCCCATAGTTTTGATAAAAAGACATTAAGATTTTATAAGACAAAAGTTTCATTGAATTTAAGAAATCAGAATCCCTCTAATAGATATCCGTCACGGCTCCCATCCAAGCTTATGCCTCAGCACCTGAGATTAAAACATGCTAAAACGTCAACAAAATTGTTGAGTGAATTCATAGGTTTATCAGGAAATAGCGTGGACCACAAGATCGAAGTAATAGTAGACTATGAAACACATTCAATAGTCTAAAACATGTATTATTGCCCTAAGCTCATGACACCGAACCTTAACGTAATAAACTGTAATCAAACCAGTACTCGAGGTTTGTGCCCCAACACGGATACAGATGTTACAAAAACATCCTACGAATTTTCTCAATACAGATGTTGCCAAACATCCTACGAATTTTCTTCAAATGTTAAATGCGTCAATGGTCAACTAGAAACCACAGCCTAGACGGGGATGGTCAGTCCCGATAGATCTATCCATAACACTAGCGTATACCCAGCAGGTAATTAACGGTTCATGATAAAAGGGGACTTAAATGGCAATACGGTAACTTAGGCAATAATGTAATCAGGAAATAGCATACAGTTTTGAAAACACTTGTGTCCAAAGAAATCAAGCATGTAATCTCCCCCGTATTTAATAAAGCAAGTAGTAGAAAAAGGGGCTACGAACTCACCTTGAGTGAATGGTAATCAACAAGTATTCACAATAGAAAATGCGTCACGCTTACGATCGAATGCAACCTAATCCAATATAGGTCGTATAAGTACTAAACACTTTGATTGTTTATAGTTCGTATAGCTCATCATACTATCGTTCGGGCTATCATAATTAAGAGGTCATGTAGTGACGTATGAGGAGCTAGGACACTTTAAATCGTAAATCCAACAACTCGTCGATACGCCACCCCGAAGAGGCCTCATTATGAAACTCCCTAGTAATATAGCACTTTGATTAATACCACATATAGGTCTATATAGTTCAATCACCATCTAATTGTTTTGGTAAAATTGTGTTTAATAAGTAAAAACGTTTATAATTGCCTCTTTAGTAAAAACGACATAACTTTCGCGTTTTAAGCCCGATTTTGACGTTTCTTGTGCCCACGCTTTCGTATTAAGACGAGTTATCAATATTTGACATTTTCAAAATTTGGAACTTACTGGTGAACAGTAATTTTTACTGTTCACAACAGACCCTAAGTTTATTTTTATCATTTTAGTTGTCGAAAACTCGTAAATGTCGTATCTTATTCGTTATTGCTTCGTTTTTAGCGATTCTTTTGAGCATGTCTTCGTTTTTAAAAACTCTATCATATAAATAATGTTTTCATAAATAAAAGTCCCTGATGAATAGTACCTTTTTATAAAATTTATTTTATAAAACCCTGTATTAACGTAAACTTGAAATCGTCATATCTTTTTCGTTATAAATCGGTTTTTCGAGTTTCTTATCATTTTAGAATCGTCATGAGGTGTATTATCTTTATAAAATGTAAAACCTATTGTCTAAAACACGAATTAAAACAGCCCACAATTGCCTTTAATGTTACATGAAATTATAAACTTTCTTTAATTAACTTTTAATCACTAGTTTATGCTTAAACATTTTCCACTTAAACCAACATGTTAACGTACTTAAAATCTCATTATTCCATGATATTACCAATCACATATCATATGAAAAAGTGTTAAAAATCATAATCACAAGTAAGTTATCCATTTAACATGTTTAAAACACTAAATGGTGATTTAGTTATATAGAACATGTAAACACATAAAAATAATAAAAGTAAAGACATAAAAGGGTTTTAGGTAACCTTAATATGATGCAATATGATGACCAAAAAAATCCAAACCTTTGTTTAGATTATATACCCTAGCTTTCACAACCAAGAAAGCCTAATCCACAATGAAACCCTAATCCTTCCTTTTTTTACTTCAATCCTTATAAAGGCTTAACCAAGCCATTAAAACACCTTGAGGTACCTTAGATATGATGTTTGATCACTTTAATATGTGGTAAATAAAATTGTACGGATTGGGTGTGTATGTTGTTTTCAAGCCGTGGCTAGGGAGAAGAGAAAGAAAGAAATTGTAAAGTTTTCTTGCTAAGGAAATGAATGTGTGAGAAAACTAACTAGTGTGCTTGCTTATATATATTAATCCTAGTCCAAGTTACTATTTAGAAGTCAAGACTTAAGCTCCAAGGGTGGAAATAGGTCAAGGGGACCATGGGGAGGGTTTTAGGGGGTCTTGGTCAATGTTGTAAGTCTTGGACACAAGCCTTAATGAGCTAGGTTGTACAAGACTCAAGTTGGTATGCTAGTGAGCTCTTGGTCCCCTTAGGTGGGGGTTATCCCACGAAATCAAGGGGGAGGGGGTTTATGATGTGCTTTGATATTTTATGGTAATATCTTGTGTAACTTGAAGTAAATAAATGTGTAGTTTTATTTATAAATGTATAACTTGTAATGTATAGGTTTTAGTTAGTTTATTTAATGTACCATATGACTAACAATGTTTGCTTGGGTAAAGTTTAATAAACTTTGGGTATTGGGCATAAACATGGGTATTTGTTGAAGCGTAGAAAAGTTTTGGTGATTCCGGGTATGCCTAAACGTATTTTATCGTGACGTAAACGCTTTACGTAATTGACAAAAATAAAACATAATATGTTAATTATTACTTTATTAATAATAATATAATGATGGCTTGACATAA
Organism: Tanacetum coccineum; assembly: GCA_026074375.1. Classification (NCBI taxonomy): domain Eukaryota; kingdom Viridiplantae; phylum Streptophyta; class Magnoliopsida; order Asterales; family Asteraceae; genus Tanacetum; species Tanacetum coccineum. The sequence goes on along the minus strand of BQNB010007835.1, from coordinate 53,787 downwards.
ACTTTAATTTGTTTGGTGCCCGTTTACGTTGATTGTTGATTTTTAGTTTACGCGATTTAACGTATCGATTAAAATTAAAAGCGAACGCGTACGAGAAAAAAATATATATATAGTGAATTTAAATAGCGTCGTAAATAACCTGAAAATATGGAATGTTACAGGTTTTAGATCTATTAACAATTAAATATCATCACTTTATAGAGTAAGTAAAATCAGAAAAACGGTAAACTAAAAAAAATCAACCTGCTAAGTAGACGATTAAGAGTTGAAGGAAAAGTGAGTGTTTCTGTTAGTTAAAAAGAAATTTTAATAATTGGTGAAACTTGATCTTAAAAATATCATACGCTGGTATACCTTTGTACAAAGAGTGAAATACAAATACATGCATCGTAGGTTGACCAGCCTCAAGTGAACTGATTTTTTCAGTTGTGCAAAAAGGTATCCAGATGTACTCTGGTGCAGGTTCTTTCTTGTTTTCACTCTTTGTACAAAGGTATACCCTAAGGGTGTTTGTTTTAGCCGAATACAAGGAGGGAGAGAGGGAGAGATTTAGGGATTATTATCACATAAAAACACAACATATCCCTAATGCACCCCCAAGGCCTCCTTATATAGTGCTAGAAATCTTGGAGGAAAAGAAATCAAGCCCAAGCCCACCAAGGGGTGTGTGTATGGCCGGTTACAAAGGGAGAGGGGGGACCCCAGTTTCCTTTTTCTCGATTTACATATTAGTCCCTTATGTTTAACATTTAAACTTATAACTAATATATTAATTATTGTTTATGTAAACACTATTTAAATATTGTTTACGTATTAACGTGTGCGTCCCCTTAGGCTCGAAAAAATAATTCGGACATATATTTATTTACGATGGACATATTCCAACAGCTCCCACTTGGACATGTAAATAATATAATAACATTGGTAAGCGTCTAGCAACACGCCAATGCTCCCAAAACATTCGAGTTATGGTTTCACAGGGCATGAACAAATGATTTATGAATTTACAATCTCTTTGTTTCTGATACCGTTGTTAAATTGGATATGGATCAATGACATTCCATATTTAACGATTCTGTTTCTCGTATATAAGATTAATCAAGATTACCAAAAATCATTGAGACATATCTATATGAGTTTTTGGGTGCGGCCACACATACATCTGATTAAACCTACGAGGGGCCCAGTGGTATCTTCTTCAATAATTTGAAAGAACAAATTCTATATTGACTACAAGTGTCCAGTCACTATGTGACATAAACCATTCTGACAGAGCCCTTATTAGTTACCTTATTCAGGATAACTTAGACAAATATCAAGAAGGAATATCCACATATGCTAAACCTACTTGCGTCTCAAGTCTAAGGATTTAGTAAATAAAATCATATACAAGATTCACTTGATGACGCCGATCCGTAAAGTGATATTCTTGTGGTGGGGAAATCCAATATTCATTTAAGAATATCATGTGAGTTTGGTGGACTTATCCTTAATATCCGTAATATCACATATCTTAAATATCACCAATCACTCAGAATTGTCTTAGTTTAACAATATTCCCATATTGTTAATCGACAACGGATTAATTTAGAATAATAACATTTATTATTCATGGATTTAAACATGCAAATATAGGATACAATTTATAATATGTAATAACAAAATACCGACGTATCATTATCATAAAATAATATTGTTTTAACATCCCTTATCCAAAATTACTATTACACAGATCTACATGAAACTACTAGTAGGATGGAGCCTCATGCTCCTAGCATGTTGAGTAAGCTTCCTATTTGATAAAGCCTTTGTAAAAGGATCAGCTAGATTGTTATCTGTGTGAACTTTAAGTATCTTTATTTCGCCCAGTGCAACGCTCTCGCGAACATAATGATATTTTCTAAGGTAGTGTCTGGCGCCTCTCTGAACTCCCGGTTCATTAGCATAATGAACTGCAGCTGAATTGTCGCAGTACATATTAATAGGTTCATTTATCGTTGGTACTATACCAAGCCCTGAGATAAACTTCCTAATCCAAACAGCTTCCATGGCAGCTTCTGAAGCAGCTATGTATTCAGATTCTGTAGCAGACATTGCAATGGTACTTTGCTTGGAGCTCTTCCAATCCACTGCGCCTCCATTCAGAACGAAAACATATCCTGTCTGAGACTTCGTGTCATCTCTATCAGTCTCAAATCCAGCATCGCAATAGCATTCAACTCTAAGTTCCGTGCTTGGATTTCCACCATAAACCAAGAACATATCTTTAGTATTTCTTAAATACTTAAGAATGTTTTTCACAGCAGTCCAGTGAAGTTCACTTGGATTCTGTTGAAACCGGCTTGTTAAATTTTGCGCGAACGCAACATCAGGTCTAGTGCATCTAACCGCATACATAATGGATCCTACAGCCGAAGCATAAGGTACATTTTTCATGCGATTTACCTCTTTAGGAGTTTGAGCACCTTGTGATTTGTTCAAGTCAAGTCTTTCTTGCATGGGGATATGACCACGTTTGGAATTATCCATTTTATATCTCTTTAAGATCTTATCCATGTAAGCATTTTGACTAAGTCCAATTAATCGCTTCGATCTATCTCTGTAGATTTTGATTCCAAGAATAAATGTTGCTTCCCCTAAATCCTTCATAGAAAAACACCTTCCAAGATAATCTTTTACACTTTGTAAACTTGGAATGTGATTTCCCATGATGATTATGTCATCGACATATAAGATAAGGAAAGTAACATTACTCCCACTAGCCTTTTGATATACACATGGCTCATCAAGATTTTGAGAAAATCCAAACCTTTTGATTTCCTCATCAAATCTTTTATTCCAGCTTCTTGATGCTTGCTTAAGACCATAAATGGATCTCTTAAGCTTGCATACTTTTCTGGGATGATTAGGATCAATAAAACCTTCAGGTTGTACCATTTAAGAAGGCAGTTTTTACATCCATTTGCCATATCTCATAATCATAGTATGCTGCTATAGATATGAGAATTCTAATAGCTCTAATGTCAGTGACGGGTGAGAACGTTTCTTCATAATCAGCCCCGTAGAGTTGAGTATAACCCTTTGCTACAAGACGAGCTTTATAGACATGTACAATACCATCCATGTCGGTCTTTTTCTTGAAAATCCATTTACTCCCAACGGTCTTGCAACCAGGAGGAAGATCGACCAGGACCCATACTTTATTATCCATCATGGATTGTATTTCCGCATTCATAGCATCGATCCACTTGTTAGATTCTGCATCCAACATCGCGGCTTTATTACTAGTGGGTTCATTAAGGTCCCCTAGACTATGTTTATCTACTTCTAAATTTAGACATAAGCGGTTCAGAACTTGACTCGTCCTTTCAGACCTATGAATCAAAATCTCTTCCTCTTGTGGTGGTGGTCCAAAACCTTCCACCTCTTGAGGAATATTGCTAGTGATTTCAGAAGGTGATGTATCTTCTTGTTCTTTAATTTCTTCAAGATCTACCGCCCTCCCACTGATTTCTTGGTTTATGAGACGTTTCTCAAAGAATTCAGCATACCTCGCAACAACAATTTTGTTTTCTGGTGGGAAGTAGAAATAGTAACCATCATTTCCTTGGTATCCTATGAAGATACACTTAACATATCATTGGATGAGTTTGTCCAGGCGTATTCCTCTCTCACAGAGCTCACATCCCAGACCTTTAAGTAAGACAAGTTTGGAACTTTTCCATACCACATTTCATATGGTGTCTTATCTACCTTCTTTGTTGGAACCATATTGAGAATGCGTGTTGCAGACTCTAGAGCATAATCCCAAAAGGATAAAGGCAAAGTTTAGATCGTACCATGTCAAGTAAAGTACGATTTCTCCTCTCAGACACTCCATTGTGTTGTGGTGTGTATAGAGGAGTAAGTTGTTGAACAATTCCGTTAGTTTTTAGATAATCTTTAAACTCTTGGCTTATATATTCGCCACCCCGGTCTAATTTTTGACTTCATTTTTAAACACTTTGAACGTTTCAAAGACCTCATGTTTATGTTTAAGAAGATAAACATAACCATAACGACTATAATCATCAATGAATGTAATGAAGTAGCTAGCACATTGTCTTGACACATGTCTAAGTGGACCACATACATCAGTATGTATAATTCCAAGAAGATCTTTTGCCCTTTCGTTACTATAAGGAAAAGGTTTCTTTGTCATCTTGCCAGATAAACAAGATTCGTATTGATCAAAAGATTCATCATCCGTTGACTTTAACAGCCCATCTTGTTGCAGCTGTTTAATACGTTTCTTGTTTATATGAGCAAGACGGCAGTGCCATAGATAAGTAGAGTCTAAGTTTCGTTTGACTCTTTTGTTGCTAACATTATAGATAGAATTATTGTTTGGTACAAGATCATGCATATCAATTTCATAAACACCATTACGAGCAACAACATTAAAATACAGAACATTATTCTTTGAAATTGAAATTCCATAATCAGTAAACTTTTGAACAAATCCATTGTCAACCAAACGGTGAACTGAAACAACACCTCTAGTTATAGTTGGTGCATAATGACAATTGTCTAAACAAATCACAAGGCCATTAGGCTAAACTAAGTTGAAACTTCTAATAGCTTCTACTTGTTTCAGCTTTTTTTACTCCTCCAATACCATGTTTTGCGTTACAAATATGAGTACCACAAATAGTGTCATACACCCAGGATTTAGTAGGAAAAGAAAATAATTCTATTATGAAGAAATCTGAAGAACTGGCAGTGCCAACTTGCTTCTTCTTCTTAATCAACTCAGCAAGGTAAGCAGGACAATTCCTCTTACACTGCCCCACCACGTTAAAGTGGTGGCAGCCATCATCCTTAGCTGGGCGCTCCATTGCAGTAGGCTTAGGGTTTGTAGGCTTAGGGATATAAACCTTCTTATCCTTTCCCTTTCCATTAACCTTATTCTTGCCTTTTGCTTTAAGCGATTTCTTATTGGATTTCTGGATTTTATCACCTTTAATCATCATTACTTGTGGTGTTTCAGCCTTTTTAGGTAAACCTATTTTATACTCAATGAGCATAGCATGTAGTTCACCAACTGTCTTCCCCATGTTATGCTTATTGTAGTGAGGTCATTTAAGATTAAACCAACACTAAGCTCATGTAGGAGCACATAATCAAGACATTTCAGTTCCACATAATTCTTCATCTAATGACATATGGGCCAACTGGTTTTCCCTCATCCTGTTTGCAAGCATGGAAAGATTGGATTAAATCAAATTTCTCCACTCCAGCTTGTTTCTCAAACATGGATTTAAGCTCCTGAAGCATTTCATAATATGAGGAATTTTTGAATTGTCTTTAAAGTTCAGGAGTCATACTTTCGAGCATAAGACAAGTCACCTTATTATGACTCATGTATCGTATTCCACTGCGCAAGTACTCAGAATCGGTAGGTGAAGCAAGAGAAATAGGCTGTTCAATAACAAACAATTTTCTTTCAACTCTCAAGACTAATCTTAAGTTGATGAAACCGGTCATTGTTTCCAGAAATTTCAAACATCGACCTGAAAGCCGAATGGTTTATGTTTTAGACAGGTAGTGCCATTTACAAAACATAGTTAAAGTTCAAGTATTAGTATTTTGGATAATACTCCTTGAAGAAAATTAATTACCCTAGTTTATTGAAAATAAACATTAATTTTCTAAGGTTAGGACCCAACTTGACATACACCACCGCATCAGTTGATCTGCTAGTGATGGTGCATTCAAAAGGTAATCAATGATTGATAGTTCACAACTTTTGCAACTCCTAAACCGAATGGGACTTACTTTATTATGATAATATATAGCAAGCATGTTTTATCCCATCTATGCCTCGTGTTAACAGGTCTAACTACAACAACGCTAAGTCGTCCAATTTCAAAACTGTAATTATGTGACACTCACCGTCTCACGGAAAAGCGTATAATTACCTTGTGACTGCAAATCTACATGCGTCTCACGCATCGGTAAAGAGCAATCAACAAGTGTTTTTACAAATTGGATGGCAATAACTTAGTTGAAAAAGGGTATTTTATTTGACGTGTCAAATATGTACGAAGAAGCATGCATACATCTTCGTATCATTTATTTTAATAAAAACTTTTACTCAATTAAGTTATTATTACGGTATCACTTATTATCATCGTATCTTATATATAAAAAGTGAGACCTTAAAAATTAACGATTCAACATGTTTCCAAATTTAAAGAGTTATGCCTTTTCAAAAAAAAATAACATTGCAGTGACATGCCATGGTTCACGGTAACTCCAATCGAACGCGCAAAGAAGCGGAGAACCAAGTCACCGCGAAGCATATTAAAAACCTGAGTTCATTAGGAATGTTGACCACTCCGCCTTAAACTTCTCTTATAGTTTGTTCTAGTGGATGAGCCGTACCTCCCATGCGTCCATAGCGTTCGGTTTATCTTTATAAAAAATCTTTAATTTTGAAAACACAATATGAACTATAAATTGCTAGTCTATACATGGAAGATTTTATATTAGATGTAAGCCGAATCCACTTTTGACTTTTTGCAATATATTGTCCATAATAAATCTTATTTCGATAATCATTAGTCATGTTTATATTTGTTTTCGAAAAAACCCTTTTATTTTCTCACAAGTCAAGAACTTAAAATAATAAATATAAACATTAACTAAACTAAATAACATTTATTTAAACACACTTAACAATTAAGGCATGCAAACATTAAATATGATCCTAATTATCTAATAATTAAAATATGCATATATTCGTATAAGGCTCATTCGTCCTATAAACTCCGGCCACATACATCGACAAAGTCGATTGCGTAAGCCTTATACAAATATACACCACATAGCACATCAATCTTTTAACAATTTTAGGCCCCATTGATTCAATAATAAGGGTCTTCCCGAATTCTTGAATCATGGATCTTACTGTATTTAGGATAAGGAGAATTGCATTTATATCTTTACTTATATATAGGAGCAAGGATATGAGTTGGCATATGTGACTAGGCATGACAACTATGACATGGCATCTACATGGCACAAGTTTGAGAACAACAATGCCACATCAAAAGGCATTTTCGTCCACAATTCATTTTTTTCATTTTTTTGGGAAATTTTTTTCATTTTTTTCAAAAATAGTTTAAAATTTTAGGGGTAGAAGGATTCGAACCCTTGTACTTTCATTTAAAGAGAATCACCCCCAACCACTAAACCAAGCCAATTTTGTGATCAACATTCCAAAACCAAAATAATAAACTCACATAAACATTACCTGCTTCCCTTATCATTAGCACTTTTCTAATTCAACCTAAATAACTTGATTATCAAATTCAAAACAGACTCTCCAATTATATCTCCCTTATTCAACCAAAACTTCCTCCTCAATTCACTCGGCATTTCCACAATTATATCAATCACAGCTAGCTCATGATATTAAAATAAATAGCCCTAATCTTCAAATCAATCTCACAAACACAATCCATTCATACGATTCAATCATTTGTTAAACCCTCGGACTATAAGTAAAGATTCTGCCTTTGAAATCATCCGTGATCATATTAGATTTTTTTATATTTCAAATTGATTATGAGTTACTAATGGTGTATTGTGTGTTTTTAAAATTAGGTGTTCGAATTGGAGTTTGGAATTGACTACGCGGCTTATTATATGGTATAGTTTTAGTCCCCAGTTTTAAAACATCGTAAAGTGTTTTTGATACAATGTGTTCAATAATAATATCGTAAAGTGTTTTAACGAATCTGCATACCAAGTGTTTGATGAATTTGACTTATTACAGGTTGAAGCATTGGTTATGAGATATGACGTGTAACATTCCGTATTTTCAGGTCATTTTATGACATCATTCATTTTATCATTTTTCACTATTTATTTTTTTTTCTTTTCTCGTACGCGTTCGCTTTTAATTTTAAGTGTTAAGTTAAATCGCGTGAACTAAAAATCAACAACCAACGTAAACGGACACCAAACGAATTGAAGTTTTCGTCAAACAAGCAATATATTATTTTACGAAAGTAATAATTAACTTTTTAAAATTTTTTTATCGGATACGTAAAGTGTATACGTTTCGCGATAAATTGCGTTTAGGCACTCCCGGAACCACAAAAACTTTTCTACGCTTCAACAAATACCCACTTTTATACCCAATACATAAAAGTTACAAAAATATCTCACTTATATCACTCTTATGCCGAAATTATGCCAAGAGATTCAAAGAAATAAGAAATTTTCCAAATTTGGTCAAGTATACATCTCTTTCATTATACCTAGCCCATGCCTTCATTAAAGCCTACCCATACCTTGTCTATTTGACCAAGACCATGACCTAGACCATCCCTAGGACCTTACCATGTCTCCTTGACCAATCCTATATCATATATACATGTATCTACTAGTAAGAGAAACATACAAGCAAAATACTTAACTAGAAAAATCAAACTATACTCCCTTTTTCCTCTCTATATGCTACGGCATCAAGCAAGCACACAACCAAATCCATAGCATTTTTTCTACAACCCATACACTCCTATACACATCCATTCTAAGATATTCTAAGGTGATCCCAAGCATTGGCTAACCTTTTTCGAGTATTAATCAAGAAAAGCAAGATTAGGGTTTTCTTGAGAAAACTAGGGTTTCTTAAGTGCAAGATTGGGTTTTAAGGCTAAACACGGGTTTAGCATTTGTTTCTCATCATCATCATACATCATAAGGTCTATTTTAAACCTTTATGCTTTCATTTTACGAGTTTTTATGTATATAATGTGCTATATAGTGAAATCACCACTAGGATTACTTTTGAACATGAAAAATATAATTTTTCTTGTGATTATAATTTTGTGCACTTTCTCACATGTTATGATGTTGGTAATATCATGAAATAAAGAACATATAAGTCTTGTACAATCTCGGTTTAAGTATAAAAAGTTCATATGTAAACTTGTAATTAAAAGTTAAGTAAGAAAGTTTATGATTCTATGTAAAGTTAATAACTTGTGATCTTGATGATCTTGGACAAATATGAACTTATGGACATTATTATATGTATAACATATAATATATATAGTTATAAAAGACTTGTGGTAAATTGTGAGGTTGAAAAGTATATAAAACATATTATATAAATAAATTATATAAAAGATCATAAAATACTAAACAGATGCCCTAACTGTGCAGCAACTCTTCACGTAAAAAATTAGAGCATCTGTTTAGTTTTTTTAGTGCATCTGTTTGGTTTTCTAGGTTTTCCAAGGTTTTCTCTAGAACCTATCCTGTTATAAAAGAATATTCAAAAACTAGATAAATAAATGTTATTTAAGGAGGGTCAATCACAAGAACATCTTGTAGAATTAGTAATTAAGCACTCAGTAACTTGGTAATACCAGGATGTGGGTATTTCAATGTTTGATTTTGGGTATACTTAAAGACAAACAACGGCAGAAGAAGAAAACTAAATATGTTACATAAATGCCAATATTTTCTCGTTGCGGATTTGTAGCTTTTGATATTAGCAAAATTCATTCTTTTGCTCGTTCTTTATATTTAACCGATTCTCTTTACTACGTCTCATTATCTTTGCATTTTGACTTTTATAACGAACGAGTTATGAATTTCGCGAGTTTACGACAATTAATACTTTTATAAAACTATTTTTATAAAAAAGTTACTATTATGACAGAAAGTTATAATTTTTTAAAGAAATCATAAAATATAGAAAACTTTCATAAACAAGAAGTACTCGAAAGAATCGTTAAAAAACGGAGCTATAACGAATAAAATACGACATTTACGGGTTTTACGACAACAAAAACGATTTAAATAAAAGTATTATTGGTGTTATGTGAAACAGTAAAGTTACTGTTCACGAGAGGGTAAAATACGGGGAAATGTCAATTTATGATAACCCGTTTTATACGAAAAAGTATGGACATAAGAAACGCAAGAATCGGGTTTAAAACGCGAAAGTTACGCCAGTTTTGCTAAAACGATAATTATAAACGTTTTTACTTATTAAACATAATTTTATCAAAACCATTAGTTGGTGATTGAGCTATATAGAATATTATGTGGTTATCAAAGTACTATATTACTAGGGAGTTTCATAATGAGGCCTCTTCGGATGGCGTTTCGACGAGTGTGTTGGATTTACGATTTAAAGTGTTAATCCTCGAACGTCATGTCATGACTCTTTAAATTATGATAGCTCGAACGTAGTCGATGGTAACAACTATAAGATTATATCCAAGTAACATAGTATTATAACGGACCTTTGATTTAATTTTAGGTTTGCATTTCGATCTTTTACGTGGTCGTTTATCTTCGATATTTGGTATTATAGAACTCAAGGTGAGTTCTTAGCCCACATTTTTAGATTTCAATAATTTATAACTATGGGGTGGAAACATGCTTTGTTTACAAATGGCGTGCAACAAGTATTGATTACATGTTTGCCTAAGTAGCGATAACCAATTAACCCGTATCATAAACTGTCAATTGCATAGATGTAGATGTAGTTGGAATTACATTATGTGCCGCGAAATGTTATTTAATAGATTATTCGGGAAACGAACTACCGTTCGGGTGACTATCTTTTCACCGAGATAACGAACGATATTAGCATGTCGAATTTTGGGATGTTTTCGGGTTAAAACATTTCATTGCGGGCTGAGTAGCAATATTATGGAACAAGACTGTCGAGAGCTTTAGTGTCATGAGCTTAGTGTAAATCGTAATCTAGTTTGTGCGATCTGCATGTGTTGGCATTATCACTAAAAAGTCGTGCGTGGTCCTACAATTTTGATTTATCAAACATATTGAATCACCAACAATATGTTTGACGTTTTTTAAGAACATGTTTTCAGGTGATCATATAGGCCATGGGGATGCAGGGTGCTATTGGGTTACATCTTTGGATTGCACGCTTTAAAGATTTAGGGTGATCATATTTTGGGGGAAGGTTTGTCAACTTTTGTAAATATTCAAAATATGAACAAGGTAAAGCTATAAGCTTTTGTATTAAGTCTTTCAATTAAATCCAAATCGTATCTATTTTTAAAGACTTTTTGTGTCGTTCTTATATATCTTGTGCTATTGATCTTGAAGTAACACGCCCCGGACACTTATTCCGCTGCGACCCAATTTAGGGGTGTTACAATAATGATGAAGAGTATGTTGCTGTAAATAAGACGAATATGACGATCTTACTATCATAAGAAAAGAGGCGTGTCAACCTTACCAAGAAATCTTTCAGATAATGGTCGAAGGATGGATGGTGCTAGAGCTGAGTAGAAGAGAAGCTGAAGAAAAGTCTAACTTAAAGACTTCGCTGTAAACAAAAGTGCTTCCCGAGAGACAACCCGGAATGTTATTTAATTTTATCGAGTCTGTCTTCCTAGACATCAATACGGCGTATCCGCTCCATACTATACGGCGTATTGAGCGTCTGGACGTTATCAGTCTTTACTTTTATCGCTCTTTTTAATAACATTATTGTCAGTTGGATACGGTTTGTTTCACTAACCTGATACGTCGTATCCCACCAGGATGGACCGTAATTAGTTTGTTTAGTTTCAGTTTAATTAACCGTAGGTACCATGATTAGGGAATGCACATTGTTTTTCTATTTTTACACAGGACTTCGTGAAAGAAATATCGATGAATATTGGTGGAGAATTTATAAATCTGGAAATCTTGAAGTGTTGGAGTCTTGAAACTTCAAGGCGGCTGTTCAACACAATCTTGCTCGTAAACGCAACTTGGAGAATCTAACCGTGCATATTATCAGGGGAGTTTCTCTTTCTAATTCTTTTTAAATTCATGTATTTAATGTTTTATATATACAACGAGGACGTTGTATAATTTAAGTGGGGGGATGGAATTAGAATCTGTACTTGTCCTATTTTTCACACTAAAATGCTTAAATTATGCTTAAATTTTAAAATTTTCAAGCATACTTTTGTGAAATTACTGTACATAACCGCCACAACAACCCTTGTTCAGATAAGAGGGTAAAGTCTCTATAGCTAGGGTTTAACCAAGATCACCAATGCCTTTATCTCTAGTAGATTATTAATCGAAATAAGGGAAGCTTTATGCGGATGTTTTAATTGTGAATGAATTAATATGTCTAGTCTTAGATATGGAACGGCCTTAAGTCTTAAGGAATGAATATACCACCTCGTGAAGAAAGAAATCCTTGCAATTAAGAAACAACAAATTCTTCTAATCGGATTAATATTGGTTATACAATTATTCTTATATTTGGATCGATCTCGCTCTTTTATCTTTTATTTTATTAGTTGTGGGGGTTAAAGTTCCTGATTAATTGTAGTCACCACCAAACGTGCCAGTTCTCTCAGGCTGTGAAAAACCTATTCTTCCCGTTAGAATAGACTAAGGTGACATAGGTTTATATTATTAGTTAGATTAACATTGATTAGAATAACCAGATATTAATTATATCGTAGATTTAACCTCGCTGCAAGTGTTTTAGACACCCTACTTTCACGGAAACTACTACCGTTCAGGTATCTCTGCCGTTAAAGTGTTATTTTTGTTTAGTAGAAAAATAAAAATTTAAAATTGAATCATTTAAAAATTACACCACACAAACGATCACATTGTCTCGTCATGGTTTTTGACCATACATCGGGTTAGATAGATATCCCGATGTGGTAGCTCACCTTTCTTTATCCTTGCTCTCTATCAACTTTTGTGACTTCTTAAACTATGAACTTGCTTCTTTCAGTGGGCTTGGCTCTTTTCTATTGCGCCTTACCGGTGCAAGTAATTTCCTTTTATTCCAAGCTGTGTGCTCGGCCAGTATTCTCGGGAACCTGTCATATCCGCGGTTCATGTTAAAGACGTCATGCGTTGGATTTTAATACCTCACATACGCCTTTTTCCTTCGTTTGATAGGGCTTACGCGATCATTAATGGGTTGCTCTGGCCATTCCGAGTTGATAGCCACTTTCAAATTTTTACAGGGCTCGGGGTTGGTACCTCTGCTTGCGGACATTTGGATTTCCTGCGGACTTAGCTTCTTTCGGTCTTCATGATGTTGCCACTCCTGCCCTTGTAAGAATTTTATCTTACCATGTGCGGTGGTTGGTACTGCCTCTTAACAAAAAATGCTCAGGATTCCCGGTCTCCAAGGATCCCGTTGTATTGAGAGAGGGTGGACGGATAACCACTAAGAAGTATCCTACTAAGGATTGGTACAGGTATGATAGGTTGTCATTTTATACACTTTTTCGGGGTGTTTACCCTTAAATCATGTGTTTATGCCTAAAATAGGCACTTAATCGTTGCTTTTCAGGTATTTCTCAATTGGAAGACATTTGGATGAATTACACGTGACTTAGGATCATTTGGAGAAGAAACGAACGAGATTACAAACCAACACCAAGACTTTTGAAGATTTGTGCTCCTAGAGCCTGGAAAAACGGGTCACAAGCATACCACGACGCTGTCACAACTATCTGTTGACGGCGGTCACATATTTCAAGACAGCGTCAGCCTCGCACCGCTCCAAACGCTCCGATCGATAGAGATTCATTTTACGGACGGGGTCATGGATTAAAACGCGAGCGCCGTGCGTCATTTTATCTTATATTAACAAACCCGAATTTTGGATTTTGAGTGTGTAACATTAGAATAAAAAGAGGGTACGAACCCTAGTTTGCTTAGCAGCAGTAGGAGACGATTTTAAGGCTTAAAACCCTACTGTACCTCTTCCAATTCATGTTTTAATCAAATAAGGTTTACTTAATAATTCAATATGTCTATAGGTTATGTGATTTATTTGCTCTTGCTTTATTCTTAACATGCTAGTGTAACTATTATTGTGTTTATTTATGATTGCATGAACCTAGAATGTAGATATTTAGTGGTGTTGCCTCTGTGTATGGGATGTGCCACGTTAGGTTTTAGAAAATACAGCTTTTGTCTGCCATCGTGTTGATATGCTCTGGGAAACGTTGATTGTGTAGAATTATTTACCATCGGATAACAGTCTTCATACTACCTTGCCCCTAAATATGGTTGATCTACTTTTAATGTATTTCACATGTAGTTAGTAAACTCCTAGGGGCCGTGTAATAGTCTTCATATACCCTGCTAAATGTGCGTTGCTCCCTAGCGGCATTAAAGTAGACGGGTGTTCGTGTAATTCGTTCATGCTTTAGGAAAAAAATTCATAGATCATCACAAGTGTAACAAGGTATTAAACACTAGTGAGAAGCAAAATATAGGGTAGTATTACATGATTTAAAATAGACCATAATCTTTTAATCTTATTGTTTATCACCATTAGTTATTGATATTAATTTAGTACAATAACACTAGGAGAAGCAATCTAGGGAGTAATACATGATTAAATAGACATAATCTTTTTATTTGATATTTTGGTTTTTAACATTAGATTAGATCTAACCTTTAGGATTAGTGTAATTTAGATTAGTGTATATTCTTGTATATTCTTTAAATTTTGTATATTTATTCATTAATTGTTTTGCTTGTATATTTGTGTGTTTAATTATTTGCATATTTAATTGTTTTTCTTGATACACTGTTCTGGTCGATAGCTAAATACGGCGTATCCACTTCCATCGGATACGGCGTATCTAACTCTCTGTCCAATACGTATCCATTCAACTAATCAATACGACGTATTCACTTCTATTAAATATGGCGTATCGATCGTCTGATAAAGTTATTTTCTATTCTCGAACTTAAAGTCTAATTTTTTTTAATACCTTTCTCCCGCTGGTTCTACTGATAATTTTCTAGGTATTTTTCAGTAAGAATGACAAAGGTTATCAAAGGAGAGTTCAAGAAAATTAAGGATGTTAAGGTCGAAGATGTTCCGCTCACTTGCGATGCCACACTTGAAGTTAATCAACAATGAAGACAATCGAATTAAGCGGAATGGATGGATTGATTTTTTCACATTTGGATGTTGAAGTTGTAAATCCCACGTGACTCAACATGGAATGCTGATTCGGAACAGAAGCTGATGAAGATATACATTCGGATATGATCCATCTGATTGTTTGCATTTACCGAATGGTTAGGATCAAATTTTTTTAACTACAAGATAATGGATCATTATACTATGAAAGCATTATAGATTTACTGGATCAGAGGAGATGATGAGGTTGAGCTCACTGACGAAGAGTCTGGTTTAAAACCTATGAAAATTACAAAGACGATTGGATCTATGAATGGAAAAAAGATATACCATGGATTGATGAGAAACCATGGACTGAAGCTGGAGTTTAGACAAACCAAAACCAGTCAAACATACTTTCAAGCCTTTCAACTATAAAACTGGGTGTTCGGAATGGCCAACATGTATTTGGAGAGAGGATAGTTATTGTAATGGAGGAAATTTGCCTGGTGCTTACCATATTGGAAACTCAATCCATTACCAAGACCTTGAATGGTATGAGGCTTTGGAAGATAGCGAACTAAAAGATGAAGCTTTAAGGAACAAAGCTATCATGGAGGGCTTTATCTGTGATGATGAATCATGCAATGATTGTTGAAAAAGATAGAAGATCCATGAGATTTACTACCACAATTATGATGAAGGGGAATATGAAAATGAAACTCATGAAGAAGGACATGAGTTATGTAGTATCAAAACTCGCGAGGTGCCGGTTTGCCAACTAAAAAGATACAAAATGATCAAATATTCGTTCAATGATGAAGAAGAATATGTTGCTGTAAAAGAAGACGAATACGACGATCTTACATTCACAAGTGAAGAGGCGTGCCGAGCTTACCAGGAAATCTTTCGGATGATGGACGAAGGGTGCATGGTTACGCGCACAAAGTGAGAAGTTGAAGAAAAGTCTAACTTAAAGACTTCACTATAAACAAAAGTGTTTTCTGGGAGACACCCCGGATTGTTATTTAAATTTATCGAGTATGTCTTCCCAGACATCAATACGGCGTATCCGCTCCATACCATACGGCGTATTAATTGTCTGGACGTTATCCGTCTTTATTTTTTATGCACTTTAAAAACGTTATTGTCAGTTCTGGCAATATGGCGTATTCATGTACATGATACGCCGTATCCACCAAGACTGGCCCGTATTTAGTTTGTTTAGTTTAGTTTAAATTAACCGTAGGTACTTTTGTAAATTCCACTAGTTACTTTACCATTCGACTCCGAGATGGAACACTCTTCTTATGATTTTGAATCACACATGTTGTTTCGTAATCCATCGTTTTGAAGCCTTCCAGTTGATGGGAGTACGGCAATTAACTTGTCACCTCATACGTGTCACCGTGGAGCACCTACCTTTAGAACACGACTTTTTACGTTCATTGAATAATTCTTTACGTTCATTTTCTTTGACTGCTTCTGCGTTCGTTCAGATATTCTTTATACTTGTTATGACCTATCCCTTTAGAAACAATCTTGATGTCAACCTATAAACCATTTTTTTTGTCACCCTTTGAGCTACTTCACGTTTACTTTATTGACTATTTCATTTCGTTATAAAACTATTTCTCACATCACACTGTTATGACAAAAATGAGCATCGCATTTGTCAAGAAACAATTTTCTAATTGCATCAAGTTTTGTGTGAGTATTCATAAAACGCGTTTACTTCTGGAAATCAAATCAGTAACCGTAGCAACTAAGCAGACCTTCACTCCACCTTACTATATAAAGTCGACATCATCAAAAAAAAAAAAAGTTACAACTGACACGTTAAGCTGAAGGGAACAAATAAGCCCACTAGGAGCCGAGCCTTGGTCGCAACAATAAATATTAAACCAACATCACAAATCTTGAAACACCCAAGTTAAATCAATTTAGAAGGGAAATGCAAACGAGTTACCAAGCGTGGTAACGAAATTATCGAAAGGCATAAATAAAAATAACAAAAAGATTTATTGCCACAACATCCATTTATTATCTTAGAAATAAGATTACATAAGAACATAAAGGAAATACAAGTTTTATTTCGACCCTCCCCTAACCATAGTATCTAGTCCTTCAAGCATAGATCCACGCCAATAGCAAGGATAATGACCGGCACGAGAACCGCTAGAACCATTGCCAAATACTAAAATCCTTCGTCGTATGGGAAGTAGGCAAGATAAATGCCGAGTGCTATTGCGGTCGCCATCGCCAGAGCGTGATGATGTGCAACATTTTTACAGAGGATTGGAATAAAGAAACATAAGTGAAAGATTAAGATGTTGTAAGGAGAAATGCGAGGAGAAAAAATGTATAAAAAAAAAGGAAATAACGTTTGGGTTACTGTTCACCGACCGTTTTGGGTAACTGTTCCATTATAAAAAGAACAAAATTAAAATAATAATAATACTAATTAACTACACCTCTTCATCAACATATATTCCGGAAGAAATATCCGCTTCTTTTTCTCCGAACCCGTACCATCCCTCAAGAGCCGCAACTTGAGCCTTGAGACAATGTCTCTTCTAACCCGGAGAGAACTGAAATTTTTGTATTTTCAGGTCATTTACAATGCTATTTAAATTCACTATATATTTTTTTTTCATACGCGTTCGCTTTTAATTTTAATCGATACGTTAAATCGCGTGAGCTATAAATCAACAATTAGCGTAAACGGACACCAAAAGAATTAAAGTTTACGTCAAGTAATCATTATATTATTTTTACAAAAGTAATAATCAACTTTTTATATTTTATTTTTATGGGTTGCGTAAAACGTTTACGTTTCGCGATAAATTACGTTTAGGCATACCCGGAACCACTAAAACTTTTCTACGCTTCAACAAATACCCACTTTTATACCCAATACATAAAAGTTACAAAATATATCATATATATCATATGTATGCCGAAATTTATGGCAATGAATACAAGATATATAAGAAACTCTTCCACTTTGGTCAATGTACATCATATCTCATTAAAACCACACCATACCTTGTCTCTTTGACCCATAGACCCATCCCTAAGACCAATGACCATCCCTAAGACCTTACCTTGTCTCCTTGACTAAGTCTTGCACCATACATGCATGTATCTTATAAGATATAGCTCACACATGCATAAACACTTAGTAAAAATAACAAAATCTCTTCCTTTGGCACTCATATAGCTCACGGCTCAAACACCCCCCTATAAACAATCCATACAAAATTTTTCACAACCTACACACATCTATACACATCATCCAAAGAAATCTAGCGGTATTTCAAGCATTGGATACTTCTCAGTAATTAATCAAGAAAAGTGGAAACTAGTGTTTTTATATCTAAACAAGGGTTTAGATACTTTGGTTCATCAACTAACATCATAATAAGGTTATCTAAAACCTTCATGTCTATACTTTCATGCATTTTTATATGTTAACCATGTTTTATATAACTATATCCCACTAGGATTTTTTTAATAGTAAAACGAATTATCATTATAATTTATGAATTTACACACTTTTCTTATGTCATATTGTAATATATATCATGGAAAAAAAATGGAATTAATAAATATGTTGAATGTTTGTTTAAGTTTAAACATGATTTTGTATAAATTTTAGGTTTATAAAAGTTAATAAAACAACTCTTTATAAATGAACACACTGGATAATAAAAGAGGTGATTTATTGTCGCCTTCATACAGTAGGTTTGACATTACATAAAAATAATACGCCTCATGACGATTCCAAAATTATAAGAAACCGAAAAACCGATTTACAACGAAAAAAGAATACTTAGTTTACGAGTTTACGACGAGAAAAACTTTATAAAACTATTTTATAAAATTTTCCTATTCATTATAGAAAGTGAATAATTTTAAACAACAAAAAATATGATATAACTTTAAATTACAGATCGTACTCGAAAGAATCGTTAAAAAACGGAGCTATACGAATAAAATACGACGTTACGAGTTTTCGAGACAAAACTATAAAAAATAAGTATATACTGTTATGAACAGTAAAATATTCACTATTCATAAGAAAAAACTAAAATTTTTAAAAAATGTTATATTTTGATACTCGACTTAATACGAAAATGTGAGCAAAGAAACGTAAGAAACGGCTTAAAACGAGAAAGTACGCAATTATTTTTTCTACTTGTGCACTAATTTCCTGAGGTGAAATAGTTGTTTTCGTTTTTAAAATAAATTTTTGCGAAACATTTTTAGAATCATTTAAATAATATTTATACATGTCTTAAACTTTTATAAATTATTATTTTACAAAACAATTGAATATATATTTACGATAATACGAGTTCAAATACACGAATAATATTTAGCCAAACAATTTAAATATTATTTCGCAAACACGAGTAGACGGTGATGTAGCTATATAGAATCATGCGTTGTATTAGTTATCAAAGTACTATATTACTAGGGAGTTTCATAATGAGGCCTCTTCGGATGGCGTATCGACGAGTTGTTGGATTTACGATTTAAAGTGTCCTAACTCCTCATACGTTCACTACACGTCACTTAACATGATAGCCCTAATCATAGTATGTGAGCTATACGACCTAATAAATAAATCAAAGGTGTTTAGTATATTTATCTTATACGACCTATATTGGATTAGGTTGCCTTCGGATTCCTTCGTTACGCATTTTTCTATTGTGATATACTTGTTGATTACCATTCACTCAAGGTGAGTTTCATAGCCCCTATTTTACTTGTTTTAAACTGTTTTTGGGGGAGAATACATGCTCGATTACCAACTATGTATGATATTTACAACAATAAATTACCTTTCAATACTTTGTGAGTTCATAGCCTCGCATTTCAATCTTTTGAATGTTTTATAAACCCGCGAGGGGAAACATGCTTCTTTTATAAACTTATATATTTTTACTACAGTACAATTACTCATTCGATACCTTTTGTGAGTTCCTAGCCTCTTTTCTATAATGTTTTACAAAATCTACGGGGTGAATTTACATTGCTTGTACTATTGGACACAAGTGTTTCAAGTGTATGCTATCCGGATTCAGCCTGAATGTTTTTGACAATCCCCACCTTTCCTTGGGTCACTAGTTTGATCAGGTGCATTTAACATTTGAGATATTACTTTCCAGGATGTTTGGCAGAACATCCTACTTTTATGGGGCATTCCAATCTCTTGATTGAAGTACGTTAAGGTTTCGGTGTCATGAGCTTAGTGCAATAATATATACTTAGACTTGATGAATGTGTTTCTCTTGTCTACATTACTTGTTTTGGACTTCGGAATATGTACTTAGTCCACCATTACTTCGATCTTGTGGTCCACTTTTAAATACTTCTTGATTTACTGAATCACTACTTGGATTTCGGATGGATTTCGGAAATAACACTTTTAAATGTTGTAACGCTACTTTTCTTCTGAAATATTTCTTAAATTATTTCAATACCACTTTTTACTTAAACCTATGAATTCACCAACATTATTGTTGACGTTTTAGCATGTATTTTCAGGTTACTATTTTGCTAGTGGAGCATTGGGAGCATTCGAGTCGCGCGGATATATATATATATTTTTGAAGGCTTAATAACTTGAGTACTATTTGACAAACGTTTTGACAATGTTTTCTAATACATTATAAATGAAACCTGTTGCAACTCTGATCTTTTATTAAATAGAATATGACTTTAATTAAAACGTCCATTTTAAGGTCGTTTTCCGTGACTTGTGTTTTGTGCCCTGAAGTAGCACCCCAATGTTACCATTCCGCTGCGTTGTCCTGATTTCTGGGGGTGTTACATGACGAGGGTGAGTAATACATTTTTTTTATGTAAAGCTGTTTCAACACTCAACATTTTATGCAGATCAGAAGTGGCGGAATTGAGTTAGCTGCGATCAGGTGAGAGCATGACCCATGCTAAGTATGTTAAGGACTTATCTATCTTCGATGTTGTAAGCTTTTTCCGAAATCATTTTACTAAACATGTTTAAGTATATAATTAGCATTACATGTGTTGATTTAATAAGTATGGATTATTGACATGGAAATGATTGACTGTAAGGGTATATATTTTTGAACAATTCTATTAAATTTGATTTTCACGTATACGAAGTTGAATTACTATTCTGATTCAAGTTTCATGATTGGTAAAACACTTCTTCCATCTCAAAAGTGAGTCCTTCTTTTTCTTACAAGTGCTTAGAGATTGAATTGTTATTCTGATTCGAGTTTCATGACTGGTACAGGTTGGAGATTATCATATTTAAGTTAGAGGTATTTGATCATAAGGCTCGGGAAAGAGCATGAGTTATTTCTCCTACACTTGGCACACATGTTCGTGTTCTTTTGACATTGGACATTGCAGTTGAGGTAGGAAATGATATATCCTGTTTACAATTTTCTGCTTATCAATTATCAAATGCGGTTAGTTAGCCAAAAACAATAGCTCTTTGTTGGTGGCTTCCATTTTCACTCCTCGAATAACCTACAGATCTTTTTGTGTATGATTTCCATTCATCTAGCAAATACATGACGTTACTTAATCACCAAAAGAGATTGACTACATGGTGCTTGCTTGGGTCAAGGCCTCGCAGCTTGAAACATATAGATACCAATGCTTCTTTACAAGCAGAATGCCATGTACGAGTAATTACCAAACAACAAACCTCCCATCAGTTCATGTTTCACACAAGCTACATCGGCTATAAAGAGTATCCATTGTACCTTTACATTTATATTATCGAGTTTTATGTTATAGATATAATTTTATATTTTACATTGTTTACAAGTCACGTATTCTGAAAGTCAGCTGACCCGAGTATTTTTCTTGCTGAGCATAGTGAGATCATTTATGGCACTTAAAGACGACCATCTTCATATGCTTACCATTTGTTCACAAGAAAGCCTTAGTTTTACTAATTTAATACTATAGTCTATAGTATTGTCTATATTAATGATGAGAGTGCATATTTTTCTTTTGAGAATCCCGTACTATAGATAGATACCTGACACGAAATCGTTGGATGTGAAGAGAGCACAAAATCCGGCTTCCTTTTCCCTGAACTCTAATATAACCCCACTAATTTAATCATGCAGCTGTTATCATAGAAATACCATCATTTACTAATTTACTAATTGGTCTTAAATTGTTCTTACCATGCTGATAACCTACTTATTTTCAGTACTATGTATCATGATAATCTTGCTTTATTTTAGCATGACTTCTAGACTTAAATTAAGCTTGCAAGGATATCCGAGAACAACACTATATGTGCATATTATGTTTAACATAAGTCCTAATATGAAGTTTTTTTTTGTATTGTAGATCCTTTACATGAGGTGAAGAGAAAACGAGAAAAGAAAAAGGAGGTGCGTGAGGCAATGGAACCTGTAGGGTTCCACTGTTTTATGCAACCAAATTCTGTTTCCCTTTAAGTGGGCTTTTTTATTTCACAACCGCATACTCTAAATTTAGGTGCAATAACAACAAGCAAGAGCTTCAACGACTTCTTGATATAGAAGGTTGTACTAACCACAACCTGATATTGCCTTATCCACAAGAAGAGATCGTATATGCTGCCACAAGCGAACACAATAACCCTTTGAACAATACCCCAAGAGACAATTGACTTTTATGGTACTGTGGTATTCCAATATGAATACCAAAAAGTATCCATTTTGGTGATTAGGTAAGTCTGTTCTGTTGTATAAACTCACAAAAAAATCGTGACTCAATTTTTTATGTGAATCGGGAAGAAACAATGTTAAACTTTTCATTCATAAATAATTATGGAAAATAAACAGGAAGTTTTGAACATAAGTGTTCTTATTTTTCATTTTTTTATAAACCATGTTGATTCTTTCTTTTGGTCCTTTGTTTATACAACACTGGTTTGTTAGTACTGAAACATATTTATCTTTCCTTTTTATTAGTAGTTTATATGTATTAGATATGATAACATAAATTATAACTTCGAGCAAAAGTTAAGCGATTATATCTAAACTGAATTACTTGAATTGCACAGGACTGTGATCATGATTAATGATGGAACGAAATGAGAAGGATGCGTTATGATTCTCAGCATATGAAACGCCAATTGACTAAGCCTATATTTGGGGAATATAACCTCTGTAAGTTTTTGCGAGCATTCATTTTCATAGAAACCCTGAATTGTGTATACATAGTTTACACACATATGAAACCTTTACCGCATGCCATGAGAAATCTGTTTTTTTATTGAGAACACGGTAAAATTATGTTCTGGAAATTGTCATAATGATTTTTTTACATGAAGCTATCAAGATCAAATTTTTTATCATTGCAAAGTGAGTTTGGAGTTTTTAAATAAATAGGATAGAATGATTTGTCTTCTGTATCAGCCATGAGCCAACACTTGCTCAGTTCTCCCATATAAACTTTCGTACATAGTAAATGCAGTTGTTGCTTATGCTTAATGTGCCAAATGTGCGTAGAACCTATTATGCTTAGTGAGTGAGTTGGGTTGTCTATTAGGTCAAGACATCCTGGGGCTGAAAAGAGCTAATATTTTACAAGCGAAAACAGGCTGAATTCGGCCAGGTTGGCTCCCATAAGCCATAACTTTTATGCCCGTTTCTTACCGATAAAAAACCATAATTATAATAAAACGACTTTGAAAGTTGTATGCCTACAAAAGGCTTGGGTGTTTATCCGTCGAATTTAAAGATAATAGTGAAAAAGTAATAAACAACATGGCTGTTTTTTTATATATATTGTTTTTTATCTGTAACAAACGGGAATAAAAGTTATGGGAGCCAACCCGGCCAAATTCAGCCTGTTTACCCAAACCCATGTATTATATTTTGACCAAACTATTCTAAACTAAATAATAGACAAGCATTGGATTTTTTAGACCTATCACGTTTTTGATTGAATCGTTGTTTTTCGATTGAATCGTTATTTGGGTTTTCTGGTTTCAATCAAAACCAGACCATATTTGTGAACCTAATAATAGTCCCAATTCATATAATTTTTAAATATTTTCTATCATTAGTTTATTCAAATGGATTGTAGTTAAGAAATTCCACATAATACTAAATTTGCAGTGATGTTCGGCCCAACATCTTCAGTGTGACCCATATTCTTGAGTCGGTCTTTTTTATTAACATATCTTATTCGTCGTCTTCCACGCTGTTCTTGGTGATCGGTGCTATTTCATTCTCGAGGCTTTTCATCTTCCTTTATCTGCTCTTCGTGATTTTGTACTTAAGGTTTTTCCTATATGTTTTACATGTTGTTTGTACTATCTGTCTGCTATTAGGATATTTTCTTATATTGTTGACCCGTACCGTGTTTTGCTATATTTTCTTATATTGCATGTGGAGTTTTCCATTTGTTTGTTGCCACATATGTTATTTTCTACAACGTTGTATTCATATTAGTTTGGGGTTTGGCATTTGTTTGTTTCCCTATAGTATTCCTTACTCTTGATATGAAAACCAAGAGGAAGTTGGTTCATAATCCTGTCAATTCAGTTAATATGAACATTGTGATGGACAACCGGATCAAACTGCTTACTTATTTGAATATAGCTTCTAAATCTTTCGTGTCCTGTGTAAATTATTATTCTTATTGACATAATACTAAAGTCACACCGTATGACAATTTAGTTGTCATTGTAGATGTTGAAGGTTACCCGACATACTCCAATAGTCAACTATTCAAAGACAACAACTATTTAAAGTCAAAGTCAACTACTCAAAGTCAAGAGTTAAGAGCAAGAGAGGATTGAAGGTTCTCTCTTTAGACAAAGACGACAACTGTTCAAAGTCAACTACACACGTTGTTTTCAAAGAAATCTTATGTCGTATTTAAATAGGTAGCATTGTTTTGTATATACAACATATTCATTATGTTTTGTATAAAATCAACAAGTTAGTTTTGTGGCAGTTTTGTATTTGTGATGTTTTGCACTTTTCAATTTTTATTTACGTCCACTTCGTATTATCCATATTATTATGAAACTGACCCGCCCATCGGGCGGGTTATGTAACTAGTGACCATATATTTAATTTGGTCATTTAATCAATAATTCCTAAATTATGGAGGATAATTATAGAAGAGATTAATTGGCCATTAATCTCTCATTAATTCCATGAATAGGTTTTGAGTAAATCCCCTATAAATAGGGATCACAATTGCATGGGAAAACACATAGAAAAAAAAAACACATAGAAACGTAGGGTTCTTGATATGTGCCTAGAACAAGAACAAACACTTGGTTTTATCCCAAGGAGGTATTCGTGTAACCCAGGCATAGGGTCGAATAATTGTTGCGGTTGTCGTAAGGGACGTTCTATCAAGAAAGTTTTCAATCCCTAGGCAGTGTACCTAACTGTGTGTAGTGTAGTATAGGCAAAACTTCGGGGGGTTGTCTATCGTTTTCTGGGGGGGCATAGGTTAGAGAATGCTTGATTACGGTCTAACAGAATTCTAGGGGCTTGTGAGATGATTATTTGTGTTTTTATGTTTATAGGAAAGCAGATAAATCATATGTTTGTGAGATTGGTTGGTTTTAGCTATTAACTAAATATTTAAAACTAAGCTACTGGTGATAACTATATAATAAAAGATTGTGTTTTTTAATCATGTATTATTCCCCAGATTGCTTCTCCCTAGTGTTGTTGCTTTCGTCACACGCTTGTGTATGTAATTATTTCCTACGTCATGAACGAACTTACACGAACCCGCGTCTATTAATATTCTGGTTAAGGCAACTCACATGTAAGGTAGTATAAAGACTATTGAAGGCCCCAAAGAGTATATTAAATGCCATTTGAAATAATATTAAGAGAGGATCACCCATATAAGGGGCAAAGGTTGTTATGAAGACTCGTTACATGAGGTATCGTTTCTACACAATCATGTTTTTCCTGACATATCAACTCGATCCAGACAAAAGCTGGTTTCCAAACCTACCAAGATATTCATCTAAGCAGCAAATAAAAAAATATAAACATCATTAAGATCTACATCCTAGGTTTCATACAAATATAAATAAACCACAAATTAGAACGCGCGCGGCTCGCACAAGCATGTTAAAGATGAAAGTAAGAACGGATAGCATCAAAACAACAAGACATTTTGAATGAGTAAGTTAGTTTTACTTGATTATAAAACATATTGAATTGAAGGAAGGTGCAATAGGGTTTTGAGGCCCTAAGTTATCCTTGCAAGCTGCTAAATGATCTAGGGTTCATTCCCTTTCTTTTACTCTAAAGTTAAACACTTAAAACCTAAAACGGTATTTGTATATATAGGAAAATTGCTGTGTGTCGGCGTCTCGTATTAAATCGTGACGCCGTCATGAATAGAATATTCTAGATAATGGGTTGGGTCGTGCATTCTGACGCCGTCTGGAGATCTTGTGACACCGTCTTGAGATGAATTATGACTGCGTCACGTGTAATCTGTGACGCCGTCTGATAATTGCCTTTTTAGGGGTAATTATAATCTATATATAGTATACGTATTCCGAAAGACTCAAAGAAATTACTTTTGACCAAAGCAATATCTAAAATCTCTCGGGTCGTTATATCCCAATGAGGCGTGAATTTGAAAATCGAGAATCGGTTTAGGAATTATGCTTGAATAATCAAAGATTTGATTTGGAATCTATTTCTACTAATAAAGTGCAAAAAATAACTAAAAGAAAGCAAACAAGAAAGGCAATTAAAGATACGGGCTAAAAACGTTAACGGGTATTAAAAACGCGTCCTAAAAAAACTAAATTATCAAGATTTAAACCTAAAATGATTTTTTAACTTTTAATTAACCCTAAGTGACTAAAATGTAAGAATAAAGAAAACTAGACTAAAAACGAAAGCGATTTAAGCTTAAAAACACGGAAAACATGAACGGGATTCAATCCCGCTCTTTAAAAACCAAATTGAGAAATTTTAACCCTACGAGTGCGAAATTATTTTTCCTAGGTCCTAATTGATAAAGGAAAA
Organism: Tanacetum coccineum; assembly: GCA_026074375.1. Classification (NCBI taxonomy): domain Eukaryota; kingdom Viridiplantae; phylum Streptophyta; class Magnoliopsida; order Asterales; family Asteraceae; genus Tanacetum; species Tanacetum coccineum. The sequence goes on along the minus strand of BQNB010007835.1, from coordinate 26,820 downwards.
TTTTCTAAAAAAGAATTAGATTTTTTTTGACTTTTTATAATTTTTTATGAATTAAAAATGATTTTAACAAAAATTAAATATAAAAAATACTAAACAATTTATAAAAAATCTAGAAAAATCATGAAAAGTAGCTTGAACAGTAAGGAATTTAAGAAAAATGAAGTGGTGAAAACAGCTTATCAAATAAGCTGTTTAATAAGCTAAAAACAGCTTATAAGCAAAACTGGCTAAAATGTGTATTTAAATTAAATAGTGCAAAGGAATATCGAAAAAGACCCTAGGGCAGTTGGTTTGTGTGTGCGTGTGTGAGGTGCTATAAAGGTTGAGTGGGTAGAGGTCAGGGGTTCGAGCCTTGCTCACCCCTGACTTCCCTACTCCTTTTTTTTTCTTTTTGAAAAACTTTAAAAACAAAGTTATAAATAAGCTGAAAACTAACAACTTTAAAACTTGAGATTATTTTTGAAAAGCTATAATAAGCTCAGAAAATGAGCTTAAAGATGACAGTTGTGATTTTTTTATGACTTAAAACTTAAAACTAAACTGTTGGCTATTCTAAACACAATAAGCAATGAAAAGGGGAAAATAAGCTTAAACAAATAAAGTGCTAGACCTAATAAGCATGAGCAAACAATAATAAGCAAAGAGGATGAGCTAAAGTAAGCTAAAATGACAGAAATGCTAAAACACTTAAAAATTCTAAGTTAAAAGCAAATAAGCTCGAATAAGCTCTACAACAGCTGAAAAAGCTAAAAAGACTTAAAAACTAACCTAACAAGCAATATTAAACACAAATTAAGCAAACTCAATAAGCTATAAGCTCAAAAGAGCAAATAAGTTTCTTTGGTTAAAACTATTGATCAAACAACCCACACGGGCACTTTTGGGCTTAGTTATAAGCCCCTAGATGGATCCTTATGGCTTAAGGGCTTATATGCCCTTAAAGCTTGAACAACAAGCTACAAATATCTGAAAAGAAAAAGGAGTTTGAAATTCAGCTACACTATGAAAAAGGCCTATGAATACAACTACTCACACTGAGTAGCTACTGATTAATGGTTTTTCTTAAAAGAGAAAAGGCTTTTGCAGCCTTGGTTTTAAGCTAGTAAAAGACCTTAAAAACTTAAAATAAGCAGAAACAGATGAAGAAGGGTGCCTAATGAGCTTATGCACAAAACTTCAAGAGCTAAAAACAATTCTAAGAAAACCTAAATTTGAAAATGAAAAGAAGACTTTTAACTTAGAAAAATAACTTAACAACATGACAATTTTGTATCAAATTACAAATGCACATGCATACCTCCTCTACTATATCCTAATGCATTTAAAAACTTACATGAAGCATAAAAGAGTTAATTAAAGAGCATTTTATGAAATCTAAGCTACAAGCAATTTTCAATAAGCAAAACATCACAGTTTTAAACCTAATATGTAAAAGACCATGAAAGTAAGTTTAAGACTTTTAAATCTTATAAAGGCTGATCAAAATAACTTAAAGAAGCTAAACAAATTTAGATTAAGGACCCAAACAGTTTTACACTCAGTTTTGACCCATTTTGGGTCTTATGCCAAACACCCTTTTAATTTATGAAAAATGATTTTTACACTAAAACAACTTATTACTTGCATTAAACTCAATCCATAAAGCATCATTAACATCTAATAATCATTTAAAACATATAATAAGCACACATTAAACAGATTATTAGTAAATGCATAAAGATGACTTGAAAATGAAATTTTTGGAACTTACACAAGGTCCATTGCTTTTGTCATGAACATAACAACCAAAACCAATCCTAATGCTTCCCAAGAAGCTCTAAAACCATGGCCATCCAGAATTTACCATGCTCCATTGAAGCTTGAAGATAGAATTTTTAATAAAAGAACTTTAAAACATAAAATAGCTTAAGTTTTTTGATAAAGCTTAAGAAAGGTTTGCAGATTCAAAAATAACTTATAAAGAAAGCTTATGAAAGTTTCTTGTGAACAGATCAAAGCTTAAGTGCATAAACAGATTTACATAAACCAATAAACTTGACTTTTTCATTAAACATAAAAAGGTTACAAGGCTTGAAAACTTAAATGGCAGAATTTAAAAGCTTAAAAAAACATAAAGTTAAAACATTAAGAGTAAATTACACTAAAGCTACACTACCCCCCGTTCCTCCTTCGTCTTCTTTTCTTTTTATAGTCCTTTAAAACCCTAGTTGCCTTCATCTTGTCTCTTAGCTATGAAGCTTCTAGCCTCTCCAACTTGGACCCTTGGATTAGAGTGGTCACCAAGGGTTTTAACCATATACGTTGGATCATGATTGACGAATGAGAGAAGAGAAAGGTTTCCAGCTGTATGTTTGTTGTTTTATGGTGTGGGGTTTGGGTTTTACTTTGTCGTGTTGCAGGGAAGGAAAGAAGACAATGAACAGTGGGTCATGGTGTTTAGGCGGGAAACATGGAAGAGATGTACAGTACTATGAGCAGGGTGTGAGTTTGGGGAATTGGCAAAAATAGTCTCTGAGTGTGTTTTGTTTAATTACAACCACAGTCCTTGTGGGTTGCATCTTTGGTCCTTGTAGTTTGAAATTGTTTGTACTGTTTGTCCTTAAAGGACTAACAGTGTCAGGGTTAAAAGGACAACGTTGTTATGTGGGTTATGGGTTTTGGTTTGGGCTTGTTTGGGCCCGGGAGTGGTTTTTTATTATAAAAAGGTATTGGGCTAATGGGTGGGCTTGGTATAAAGGGTTTTGGGTTATAAAGGTTTAATAATGGGTTTAGTATATAAGTGGACTGACCCGGGCCCACTAGGTGGGTACGGGTGGGTCCACTTTTGACAGTTTGGGTTTTCGGGGCTGACTTTGGTTGACTTTTGGCTTTGATTTGACTTTTCTTTCATGCTCTTTCCGTTCTCGTGCTCGGTTTTGTCGTTTTTGGCTTGATTTTTCGTCCTTTTCTTGGATATCCGTTTCCTGAACAATATAAGTGAAAACATACAAATATAACATGTTTTTGGTACGTTTTTGGTCTTTTAAGTCCTCCTCTCGAAGCTCAAGATTGTTAGGGTTCACGTCAAGGGCCTTTTGAGCTTCATCAAGCTCATGACGAAGCTTAGTAACATTATCATGCAAGTTCCCATGGTCACGAAGAAGCTTACGAAGAGGCTTCCTCAAAAGTTTTAATCGTTTAACAACTTTAAACATCTAAAAACCGCTTACAGAATTTTGCCAACCATTAGCCACCACCTCCTTGAACCTAGTATTATGGACCAGAAGATTAAAAAATTTAAACAGTCGAGGTTTTTGCTTCGAGATCATAGGGATACGCACTACCGTCGGAGAGTGATCAGAAATAAGATATGGTTGAAAAAAGCACAAGCACCTACAAAAGTTGTATTAAACTCAAGGTTCTCCATTATACGGTCAATCTTTTTTAGAATACCATCATCACCTTTAGGCTTTTGATTCCAAGTAAATCGAAGGCCTGTACTATTAACATCAGAAACTTCTAAATCTTCCACATAATCCTGGAAGTCGTGCATTCCTGTATCAATATAAGACGAGCCTACTGATTTTTATTCAGCAGTAAAAGAGACATTAAAGTCTCCAAGGATTCACCACGGTCTATTACGAACATAGTTCTTATGAAGAAAAATATGTTTCCACAAATCACGTCTTTGAACATATCGATTATGAGCATAAATGAAAGAGCAAAATAACTTCTTTTTATCAGCTTTAACCTCCACACAAGTATGCAAAACTTGATCATTAAACGAGATAACAACAACATTAACAAGGTCCGGGTTCCATCCAAGAATAATTCAAGATGATTTAGCACATGATAATTAATTTGACGTCCATAACCAATGCTTACTCACAATAGAACATAATTTACAAAGATTAGATTTCTCCGCATGAGATTCAAGGATTGCACACATACAAAGATCGTTCTCAAAAATTACCTGTCGAACCTCCGTTTGTTTAGGGGTTTGGTTCAGACCCCTTATGTTCTACGCAGCCAAATTATACATTCGTAACCACATCAGAGGGAGTGCTTGCCCCCTTTCCTCCATCACATTCATTTTACACTTCTTCAATTTCCTCATCATCATCATCCCCTGGATCATTAGTAAAAGAAGAAGTTGCATGAGATAATTCAGCATTCTCTAATCTAGTATCCTCCACATTTAGGAAGTCAAAATAATTACGGATGGGAATACTTTTAGTCTCATCACTTCGACTATTAGCAGGCCTATCTTTGTTATTAAGGGCTTTCTGTTGGGGCTCATCTTCATTGTTAGGCTTGTTAACAGCCTTATACATGAAATTAGGTTTAGGCTTGGATAGTCTTATCCCAACCACTTGTTTAGTCATGCCCTCTCATTTTTTCTTACCACGCTTATGATTTACTTTAGTAAAACCCTCATCCCCAATCCCTTCTTTAAATTCCGTGACTACCCGTTTAAGGCATTGTTCAAGAGAGTGACCAAACACATGACATTCGTTACACAACGAAGGCTTCCAGTCGTATTCCACCTGGATACTCACATTTATGTGTCCCGTTCCCTCCACCTCTGGAATCTTCATTATCACCTCTTGTTTTAGATCCTTTCCTGCACTTACTTCAATGAGAACACGCGCATAGCTTATCTTTTATTTTTGAAATTTTTAAATTTTTTTCATTTTTTTGGTATTTTTTCAAAAATTTTGGTAAAAACGGGATTACGCGAAAACAACGATTGCAGGCACAATCAAATCGAAGATCCCCCCCCCCCCCACCCCCAATACTAGAATTAAACATTATCCTCAATGTTTTAAGAAGGGTCTCTACGTAAATTCCTAAGAGGAAGCCGTTTAATGAATTATGCTAAAGATAATACGTTATCGATAGATAAGAATATAGGGATTTGCCAATAAAGCTGAGGATTTGAAGCTCTTGTGATCGAAGGACAAAACCACGAGCACGAGAGGCTTCAAAAATCCAGGACAATCCTAGACAATCACAAAAACACAAGCAAACGAGAAAGGAAAGAGGCGAGCCTCCTCACAACAACAAAAAACACTTATTCATTACTACATAATATAACTAGGATAAGCATGGGGTGCCTCCCACGAAGCGCTTGTTTAGGGTCACTAAGCTTGACCCAATCCCCCCATACTTGAGCTTGTCAAGGGGGATAGAAATGGGGATGACGAACACCCAAATTAGGAGTGTTGTCTCCATGAATCAACATCGGGCTTTCTCATGATAAGAAAGCTTGGAAGCCTTAAAGCCCGATGTGATTAATAAGGATTAGATTTCTCCTCTGAATCATAGAATCTACCATATTAGACAACTTTGTTTCTCATTTTTGGATGAAAATGGAAGCAAAGTGTCAATCACTGGTAAAGGAGGATCACGGATGAATGAGAAAGAAAATTCATCCGGTGATAGAAATATTATGGATTGGACTCCAATGAATATCCCTGTGTCGAAATATCTGTATTCTAGTTCCCAAACTGGAAAAGAACTACAATGTTCGAATCCAGGGAATCGACTATAAAGAGTGAAATCCGAATCCCCCAGATGAAGGGTGGGATGGGTGGGCAAAACATTAGGCCCATGTTCTCTTGGTTCTCTTGTTTGGTTATCAAAAATATCCTCCACCACATCCATAGTAAATTCGCCCAGCTCGGGCTCATTCTTAAAGTAGAAACAATCATACTCCGGTGGAGATATGATCTGAGCGAGTTCACCGGCAAACACCTCATCATAACAGTCACTCCTATCGGCAGGAGGACACGGATTGATCGAAAGATCAAAGATGAATGAATCATATTGAGAAAAATCAGCATGAGTAGTGGTACTACCACTACTCTTTTCTTCAACATGATCGTCATCGAGATAGAAATTAGACTTCTTCATACATCCGAAAAGAATAATCAACAACAGAGTGGTACTGCCACTACTATTCTCTTCCAAATCAAAGCAGAAAGTTTCAGATTCAGGTAAAGAATTATCAAAGGTGTTAGTCTCCTCTAAGAAAAGGTTAAGAGATGTGGAGGAAGACTTGGTCATAAAATCGGAAGATGGAGTGGGATTATCTTTTAATGCTTCGATGTTAGCAATAAGAAGATTGACATTCAATCAATTTATCCACAGAATAATATCGTCCTTTGATTGTTAGAAAGAATATCATATCAATCCCTCTAAACTTCCGGGATAACATTCTCCACCACCTCTAAGCTGACGATCTCAGCATCAGGAGGTGATGCATCGACATAATCGATATCCTCACCGTAGGGAGAATCGTCATCACTTCGAAGTAGAATCATCGTTGAAATCGATGACAGTTTCACGTGTTTCTTTAAAAGTTCAAGAGGGTCGGATTGTTATACAAAGAGTGCAACATCACACACACTGTCGGGAATACCCTCAGACTCACTTGGGATCGGGACAAGGTTCTCAACACTAGACTTTATTACTTCGTCCGATTCCGTTGCCGGAATAGTGTCAAGATGCTCATCCTCCATTATGAGAGAGTCCGGCTCCTCACGTTGATAAATACGTGTGTGATTTGCATGGTAATAGTCCCTCTTCATCATCCACTAGCAATGGGAATCTTCCAAATATCGATCTTTTAGCCGCTTTTTTGAATCTTCCGCAATTCGCCTACTTCTTCCTTCTTTTGCAAATATTGACCAACCATATCACATATGGATGTCATTTGCTCCGTAAGCTTATTTTAAGAATTTAGAAGCTCATTTTGAGAATTAAAGATTGGATGATTGACGGTATATTGCGAGGGTTGAAATTGGTCAAAGCCGAAAGAATTAGAATCATAGCAAGAATTTCGCTCATGATAATAGTCTTCATTCATCGGTTGACATTGAAAAGTCTCATGAGGACCCCCGTAATTTTCACAACAAAGATATTGTTGTTAAAAATCATGAAAATCTTGCGGAAATTAAAGTCTAGATTGTACCGGTCTGGAAAGATAAACGGAACTTGAGTGTGTAAACAATAGTGACCATAAAACGAGCCATCGTTCCCAGCCAAAATTCACAAGAATACATAGAAGGTTGTGGAGGTGGGTCGAAAACGTTAGGAGAATCATCAACAAAGTTGGGTTTTGAAACGTAAGGTAATGAATTTTCTTTTTCGGAATAGCACGTCCAGATTCTAAACTTGGGCAAAGTGAATGAATTTCCATCTCCAGAATAGCATGTCGGATCGAAACTTGGCAAAGTTTATGGGAGCTCATCAACGGTTTGATTGATGCATGGTTTCGGATTTGGAACTTTCGGAGGATAATTATAACCATAATGAGCACCTTTCCCATAAGACTTACAAGTACATCGTTGACAAAAGATATCGTCTAACGAATCCCCACACTCGTAACAACAATGGTGGTCAATATGTGGAGAACTTTGCGAGGAATTTTTACCGGGGTCTTGATTGAAGACAAATGGCTCTTGAGGTGTACTAACAACGTTAGTATCATCATTGGATGACTCGGAAGTGTTTAGAATTTCTTTTTTATCATGAATTGTAAACCAACCTTCATTCAAACACTTTCACACAAAATCACAAGGTCGACAATATAGACTATCAACCGAGTCTCCACAAGTTGCACAATTCTGAGGGGGTCGTTCACGAATGATCTTATCTACGAGACTCCCTTTAGAACAACAATAGTTTTTAGTGTACAAAGCTCCACAAGATGAGCATTCTTTAATCGCGTAAAGGGGATTTAAACGATAGTCGAATGACACCATAAGAATTAAACAATATAGAGGGTTAAGAAAAGAATTAAATGGATAAGAAAAAAAAGAAGATTATTTTTGGTTTTTCAAGTTTTTTAAAAAACATATTTTATTAACGGACAAAACGAGATCGAATAACTTAAACCAATAATCAACTTGTTTCATGGTAGCTCTCTAAAAGAAAAACGCACAAAGGAGCGGAGGAGCGGGAAAGCGCGAAGCTATTAAAACCCTTCTCCTTTCGGGTCGTAGTTCCTCGAAACAACCCTCTTTGTACCCCTCTTGTAGTTTGTTAATCAATTAAAGGTGAGCCGTACCTTGCAAGTGACACGAAAGGCAAGTTTTAATCTTTGATTCGGGAACTTATTAGGATAATGCTTCAGTGGAAAGCATTATATTGATGATGATTTTTATTTATTATTATGGACAATGTTTTTATATTTTTTTTTCTTGTTTATATAATAAAAGAAAATAAAAAATATTTTTGTATTTTTATATTTTTATAAAGAAAATAACTTCACAAGGAAGGGTCTTCAAGGCACAACAAACTTCAACTCGATAATCGTCTCATGGCCTCCCTGGCAGCGGCGCCATTTTGATAGTTGCCTTTTTAGGGGTAATTATAATCTATATATAGTATACGTATTCCGAAAGACTCAAAGAAATTACTTTTATCCAAAGTAAAATCAAAAATCTCCCGGGTCGTTTCCCGTCGAGGCGTGAATTTGAAAATCGAGTGTCAGTTTGGGAATTATGCTTGAATAATCAAAAATTTGATTTGAAATCTATTTCTACTAATAAATTGCAAAAACAAGTAAAAGAAACCCTAAAAAGAAAGCATGTTAAGTTAAAACCTAAAACGGAAACGTAAAAACGTGACTTAAAAACCTAAATTATCAAAATTTAAACCTAAAATGATTATTTCACTTTTAATTAACCCTAAATGACTAAAATGAAAGAACAAAAAAAATTAGACCAAAAACGAAAGTGATTTAAGCTTAAAAAACGAGAACGGGATTCAATCTCGTTCTTTCAAAAATCGAAATCTAAAATTTTGACCCTACGAAAGCAAATTTATTTTTCCTAGGTCCTACATGATAAAAGAAAATTTTCTAAAAAAGAATTATATTTTTTTTACTTTTATTTTATTTATTATGAATTAAAAACGATTTTAACAAAAATTAAATATAAAAAATACTAAACAATTTATAAAAAATCTAGAAAAATCATGAAAAGTAGCTTGAACAGTGAGGAATTTAAGAAAAATAAAGTGGTGAAAACAGCTTATAAAATAAGCTGTTAAATAAGCTAAAAACAGCTTATAAGCAAAATTGGCTAAAATGACTATAAAAGATTAATTGTGCAAGAATAAACTAAAAAAAGACCATAGGGCAATTGGTTTGTGTGTGCGTGTGTGAGGTGCTATAAAGGTTGAGTGGGTAGAGGTCAGGGGTTCGAGCCTTGCTCACCCCTGACTTCCCTACTCCTTTTTTTTTCTTTTTGAAAAACTTTAAAAACAAAGTTATAAATAAGCTGAAAACTAACAACTTTAAAACTTGAGATTATTTTTGAAAAGCTATAATAAGCTTAGAAAATGAGCTTAAAGATGACAGTTGTGATTTTTTTATGACTTAAAACTTAAAACTAAACTATTGGCTAGTCTAAACACAATAAGCAATGAAAAGGGGAAAATAAGCTTAAACAAATAAAGTGCTAGACCTAATAAGCATGAGCAAACAATAATAAGCAAAGAGGATAAGCTAAAGTAAGCTAAAATGACAAAAATGCTAAAACACTTAAAAGTTCTAAGTTAAAAGCAAATAAGCTCGAATAAGCTCTACAACATCTAAAAAAGCTAAAAAGACTTAAAAACTAACCTAACAAACAAAATTAAACACAAATTAAGCAAACTCAATAAGCTATAAGCTCATAAGAGCAAATAAGCTTCTTTGGTTAAAACTATTGATCAAACAACCCACACGGGCATTTTTGGGCTTAATTATAAGCCCCTAGATGGATCCCTATGGCTTAAGTGCTTATATGCCCTTAAAGCTTGAACAATAAGCTACAAATATCTGAAAAGAAAAAGGAGTTTGAAATTCAGCTACACTATGAAAAAGGCCTATGAATACAACTACTCACACTCAGTAGATGCTGATTAATGGTTTTTCTTAAAAGAGAAAAGGCTTTTGCAACCTTGGTTTTAAGCTAGTAAAAGAACTTAAAAACTTAAAATAAGCTGAAACAGATGAAGAAGGGTGCCTAACGAGCTTATGCACTAAACTTCAAGAGCTAAAAACAATTCTAAGAAACCTAAATTTGAAAATGAAAAGAAGACTTTTAACTTAGAAAAATGACTTAACAACATGACAATTTTGTATCAAATTACAAATGCAAATGCATACCTCTTCTACTATATCCTAATGCATTTAAAAACTTACATGAAGCATAAAAGAGTTAACTAAAGAGCATTTTATGAAATCTAAGCTACAAGCAATTTTCAATAAGCAAAACATCACAGTTTTAAACCCAATATGCAAAAGACCATGAAAGTAAGTTTAAGACTTTTAAATCTTATAAAGGCTTATCAAAATAACTTAAAGAAGCTAAACAAATTTAGATTAAGGACCCAAACAGTTTTACACTCAGTTTTGAACCCTTTTTGGTTCTTATTGCCAAACACCCTTTAATTTATGAAAATGTTTTTACACTAAAAACAAATTATTACTTGCATTAAACTCATCCATAAAGCATCATTAACTTTAATTATCATTTAAAACATATAATACGCAACATTAAACAGATTTATTAGTAAATGCTAAAGATGACTTGGAAAATAAATTTTTGGAACTTAACAATGGTCATTGCTTTTGTCATGAAATAACAACCAAAACAGTCTATGCTTCCAAGAAGCTCTTAAAACCATGGCCATCTGGAATTACCATGCTCATTGAAGCTTGAAGATAGAATTTTAATAAAAGAACTTTAAAAACATTAAATAGCTTAAGTTTTTGATTAAGCTTAAGAAAGGTTTGCAATTCAAAAATAACTTTTAAAGAAAGCGTATGAAAGTTTCTTTGTGACTGATCAAAGCCTTAAGTTGGCATTAAACCGATATACATAAACCAATAAACTTGACGTTTTCATTAAACATAAAAAGGTTACAAGGCTTGAAAACTTAAATGGCGGAATTTAAAAGCTTAAAAAAACATAAAGTTAAAACATTAAGAGTAAATTACACTAAAGCTACACTACCCCCGTTCCTCCTTCGTCTTCTTTTCTTTTTATAGTCCTTTAAAACCCTAGTTGCCTTCATCTTGTCTCTTAGCTATGAAGATTCTAGCCTCTCCAACTTGGACCCTTGGATTGGAGTGGTCACCAAGGGTTTTAACCATATACGTTGGATCATGATTGACGAATGAGAGAAGAGAAAGGTTTCCAGCTGTATGTTTGTTGTTTTATGGTGTGGGGTTTGGGTTTTACTTTGTCGTGTTGCAGGGAAGGAAAGAAGACAATGAACAGTGGGTCATGGTGTTTAGGCGGGAAACATGGAAGAGATGTACAGTACTATGAGCAGGGTGTGAGTTTGGGGAATTGGCAAAAATAGTCTCTGAGTGTGTTTTGTTTAATTACAACCACAGTCCTTGTGGGTTGCATCTTTGGTCCTTGTAGTTTGAAATTGTTTGTACTGTTTGTCCTTAAAGGACTAACAGTGTCAGGGTTAAAAGGACAACGTTGTTATGTGGGTTATGGGTTTTGGTTTGGGCTTGTTTGGGCCCGGGAGTGGTTTTTTATTATAAAAAGGTATTGGGCTAATGGGTGGGCTTGGTATAAAGGGTTTTGGGTTATAAAGGTTTAATAATGGGTTTAGTATATAAGTGGACTGACCCGGGCCCACTAGGTGGGTACGGGTGGGTCCACTTTTGACAGTTTGGGTTTTCGGGGCTGACTTTGGTTGACTTTTTGGCTTTGATTTGACTTTTCTTTCATGCTCTTTCCGTTCTCGTGCTCGGTTTTGTCGTTTTTGGCTTGATTTTTCGTCCTTTTCTTGGATATCCGTTTCCTGAACAATATAAGTGAAAACATACAAATATAACATGTTTTTGGTACGTTTTTGGTCTTTTAAGTCCGATTTTAAAGGTCATAGGTATGTGTATTTAGGCACATACCACAACCTCCTCCTCTCGAAGCTCAAGATTGTTAGGGTTCACGTCAAGGGCCTTTTGAGCTTCATCAAGCTCATGACGAAGCTTAGTAACATTATCATGCAAGTTCCCATGGTCACGAAGAAGCTTACGAAGAGGCTTCCTCAAAAGTTTTAATCGTTTAACAACTTTAAACATCTAAAAACCGCTTACAGAATTTTGCCAACCATTAGCCACCACCTCCTTGAACCTAGTATTATGGACCAGAAGATTAAAAAATTTAAACAGTCGAGGTTTTTGCTTCGAGATCATAGGGATACGCACTACCGTCGGAGAGTGATCAGAAATAAGATATGGTTGAAAAAAGCACAAGCACCTACAAAAGTTGTATTAAACTCAAGGTTCTCCATTATACGGTCAATCTTTTTTAGAATACCATCATCACCTTTAGGCTTTTGATTCCAAGTAAATCGAAGGCCTGTACTATTAACATCAGAAACTTCTAAATCTTCCACATAATCCTGGAAGTCGTGCATTCCTGTATCAATATAAGACGAGCCTACTGATTTTTCTTCAGCAGTAAAAGAGACATTAAAGTCTCCAAGGATTCACCACGGTCTATTACGAACATAGTTCTTATGAAGAAAAATATGTTTCCACAAATCACGTCTTTGAATATATCGATTATGAGCATAAATGAAAGAGCAAAATAACTTCTTTTTATCAGCTTTAACCTCCACACAAGTATGCAAAACTTGATCATTAAACGAGATAACAACAACATTAACAAGGTCCGGGTTCCATCCAAGAATAATTCAAGATGATTTAGCACATGATAATTAATTTGACGTCCATAACCAATGCTTACTCACAATAGAACATAATTTACAAAGATTAGATTTCTCCGCATGAGATTCAAGGATTGCACACATACAAAGATCGTTCTCAAAAATTACCTGTCGAACCTCCGTTTGTTTAGGGGTTTGGTTCAGACCCCTTATGTTCTACGCAGCCAAATTATACATTCGTAACCACATCAGAGGGAGTGCTTGCCCCCTTTCCTCCATCACATTCATTTTACACTTCTTCAATTTCCTCATCATCATCATCCCCTGGATCATTAGTAAAAGAAGAAGTTGCATGAGATAATTCAGCATTCTCTAATCTAGTATCCTCCACATTTAGGAAGTCAAAATAATTACGGATGGGAATACTTTTAGTCTCATCACTTCGACTATTAGCAGGCCTATCTTTGTTATTAAGGGCTTTCTGTTGGGGCTCATCTTCATTGTTAGGCTTGTTAACAGCCTTATACATGAAATTAGGTTTAGGCTTGGATAGTCTTATCCCAACCACTTGTTTAGTCATGCCCTCTCATTTTTTCTTACCACGCTTATGATTTACTTTAGTAAAACCCTCATCCCCAATCCCTTCTTTAAATTCCGTGACTACCCGTTTAAGGCATTGTTCAAGAGAGTGACCAAACACATGACATTCGTTACACAACGAAGGCTTCCATTCGTATTCCACCTGGATACTCACATTTATGTGTCCCGTTCCCTCCACCTCTGGAATCTTCATTATCACCTCTTGTTTTAGATCCTTTCCTGCACTTACTTCAATGAGAACACGCGCATAGCTTATCCTTCCCCATGGGTCAGCGCACATATTACTTGTAAATGCATCAAGCATCACGGGTTTACCAATCTAAGTTCCAATAAGACTCAATCCGTCCTCTGAATAGGCCACTATTGGGACCTTATGTAGTTTCACCCACACAGGCACTTTAGTTACCTTATCTTTGGTCAACGAAAGAGAAGGTGACTGATTTGTCAAAATCTATATATACGTAATAATAAAATATATAATATGATGGAAAATTACCAAATTACCCTTGAGGACAAAGGTAAAAAGGAAAATCTTCAAAAATATATATAATATAATACGTATATAAACCGGGAAGTATGATTCCCGGGTCTTTATCCCCCAACGACTTGTGAAATTGAAACCACGTTAGATGTTCGGACAATGATTTGAATTAGAAACAAAGGTTGGTTTGATTATCTACTTTTAAAAATTAAAATAAACAAATTATAACAATTAAGCACGAGGACAAATAACGGGAAACCAAATTTTAGCTAAAAACGCAAGACGGGACCCCTAAACGGAGGTCAAAAACCCTAAATTTCTAAAAATAAACCTAACTTAATTTTTTTCTTTTTAAATGGACGCTATTTGACTAAAAAGTAAGTTTAAAGAAAACTAGAACAAAAACGGAGTTGAAATGAGCGTTAAAACACGAAAAATGAAAACGGGGACAAATCCCGTTCTTTAAAAATTGAATTTTTGCAAATTAGACCCTATGAAAGCAAAACTAATTTTCCTATGAACTTTATGATAAAAGAAAATTTTCTAAAAAAGATTTATATTTTTTTGATTATTTTTCTATTTTTTATGATTTTTTAAAGTTTTTAATGAAAATAAATGTTTAAAAATACTAAACGAACTATAAAAATTCTAGAAAAATTACAGAAAATAGCTTATACTAATTAAAACCTAGGAAAAATAAGCTTGAGATCACAGCTTATTGAATAAGCTGCGAAATAAGCTATAACAGCTTATTAAGCTTATAAGGCTAAAATGAGTATAAAGAATAAATGGTGTGAATGTATAACGAATAAGACCCAAGGGCGCAGTGGTAGTGAGTGGTGTGTGTGGTGTTATAAAGGGTTGAGGGTGTTTGAGGTCGGGGGTTCGAGTCTTGCTCACCCCCAACTTCCACTTTCCCAATAAGCTAGCAAATAAGCACCTTATGAAGTGAAACTTGGTTTTTCTAAAAACTTTGCTTAAACTCTACTAGAAAATTCTTTTCAAAAGAGCTAAAAGAAAAAAAGAGCTTATTAAAAAGAGCTTGTGAAATAGGCTGTTACAGGAAGTAGGCTTTTGAAAGCTTAAAAACTGAATTTTTACTAAAATAATCACACAGCCCTCAAATAAGCACTAATTTTTAAAACCAAAAGCTAATTTAGAAAACTTATGATGACTAGAAGCTAATTTTGATAAGCTACTTAAACTGAAAACACTGAAAGCTTATTGAAATTAAAGATCTAAGGGGCAAACTTAGGAACTTACTCTAAAAGCTGAAAAATCAATTAAGCTAGAAGGCACAATAAGCTACTTCAGAAGCTAAGCTTTTGAAAACTTATCAAACTACTTATAAGCTATGAATCTAAATCATAAAAACAGATCATATAAGCTAAAAACCTAAAATTAGAAGCAAAGAACCACTTACTATTGTTTTTGGTTTTTTAGAAATTTTAGTGAACTTTGAATGCTAAATTAACCTAGATTATAAGCTAGAAACTGAAAAGCAAGAATTAATCTATCTACCTATATGAAAACTATTAACCTACTAAATTTTACCTATCAAACCCTACTTATGCTAGCTTAATAATGATCAAAGAAAGTATGTAGTTAGGAACTGCAGTACCTATCTGATGCACTTGACAATTGTGTAAAACCCAAATGCAATTAACCTTAATGGTCAAACCTGCATTTGACACACCCAATGAGTGTAAATGAGCACTTAGCAAACAATATCCAATCTTAGAAAAACTTGGATCTTATAACTCTTAATAGCTTAAAAGGAAAAATCTCCCCTAATGCAAAACTAAATAAAATCAACCTTAACTTACTAAATTATGAAATTTAATCTATGAAAACACTTTTACTACTGATTTAAAGTGATTTTAAAACTAGTCCACAAACTTATATCAACCATTTTTGACTTTTGAAAGTCAAACTCAACAAATCCAAACACTCCATTAAACATATGAAAACTTAACTTAGCTTATGAAAATGAATCTTAATAATTGAAACTTGAAAACCAGATTATAATAAGCTAATATTAATCCTATTAAGCAAATTTAAATTGACTAATAAGCAAAATCTATAGGCTAAAGCAAAACTAGTATTTTTGGGTTTTTAGTGGTTTTTAAGACAGATTTTGAAACTATAATACTAACCTAATGACTAAGCTTGAGAAACAATTATCTATTATAATAAGCATTTATAAACTAATTAAAACGGCTAATAAGCAACTAAATAAGCAAACTAAGCAATTAATAAGCAAGGACAGTATTAAGCTAATAACTAAAGAGAATAGGAAAAGAAAAAAAAGAAATGAAAACCTGAAACCTCAGCTAAACAGAGGTAAGAGCCCAACAAGAGCTTATGTCTACAAGCTCTGGCTTATTGGAAATAAACCAGTATAGTCCAATGAACTCTTCCTTTTCTAGTTCATCATCCAAAAGCTCCAAATTCAATAAGCAAAGGTACTTATAGCTAATTTTAAGGTTTGAGTAAATTAAGGCTTATTAGAGCTAAATTACAAGCTTAGAGACTTGTAAGAGCTTATGAGAGCTTATGTAATAGTAACAAACATCATTTGAGTAAATAAGAGCTTATGACATATTACTTTAAAGAAAAACTCAATTTCATTAATTAAAAGAAACTTGATAACATTACTCTGAAAAAGAAAATTACAAAAAGTTTTAATGAAAATTACATAAGCTAAACATTAAAAGCTAAAGCTAAAATTTTCACTAAAAATCTAAAAGCTACTCAAGACGCCCTTCATGTGTGTGATTGTGAGGCTATTTATAGCCTTCTTCTGAAGCTTCTAGGTCTAAATTCAGTTACACGCTCCCAATCAATCCTGCCCTTCATTCCTTTAATCATTGGAAGACTAATCTTGGCCGTTAGATCACATCTTAGCTCACACGGATTGCTAGCGTGGCAATCCGTGATTGTGACAGGATGTGCTTCTTCTGAGTGTACTTCAAGTGTAAAAAAAATCCCATCCTTGAGTGTTACTTAGCATCCAATGTGGCATTCCCTTTGTGGGTTTCCACCAATGAGAGGGCTTAGTGATGTAAACTTCTGCCAGCATGTACTTTGACTCTTGAATTGCCCATTCTAACCCTCAATTGATGTTTGCCCTTTGTTTTTACCTTCGTGGTTAAAGGTTAAGGATGATGAACAATGGTAACTAGAATTCCCGCGTAAATTCCTTTTATAAAAGGAATTGTTTGACTTTTCCTTTTTTACCCGGGGCGAAAAAAAATATGGGCATGATGGTGTTTTGGTTTTGGGCTGGGTTTATGGGTTTAGGATTTTGGTTTTGTTATAGTAGAAGATAACGCCCGTTATCTTATATGTATTAAAAGATAACGGGTGTTAGGGTTTTGGGGACAATTATGCACTTTAATTTAATTATGAAGGGCTGTTTTGTAACATTTGGGTTTTTGTCTTTTTGTGAGTTGACCGCTAAGTTGACTCAGAGTTGACTATTGTTGACTAAGGGTTGACTTTTTGTTGACTTGAGTTGACCACTCTTGACTTTTGATAGCTTTCTCCTGGCTTTTTGGGTGCTCTTCCGTTCCCGTTCCCGTGTTTGTCCGGTTTTAACCATTTTTCTTGAGATTTTTGCAATATCCGTACCTACACAATCACAAAGACAAAACAAGCAATATTCAAGTATTTTAAGCACAATTTTGTCTTTTTATGGCTATTTTTGACATAAAACGGATATGTGTTTTCATACATATCAGTGACCATTTAGTAAGAATTAGTAGAATGTTGCGAATTAGCCAAGGTCCCTGTTCCAGTACCTGCTCTAAACCATTCAACGAATCAAATTTGAAAAAGAAGAAACCATCTTCATCCTTTATGACCGTTTGGAAGCCTAATTTACTCCAAGTATTGGTAACATAGTTCTGCACAAGAGTAAACGCAACATTTTTTCCAACAAAAAACCCTATAAGTGAGTTCGCATACCTTTGTTGAGCAACCGTTAATGTGTCCAAAGGGAGAACCACATCTGCACTTTCAACACGCTCATCATTTAGCAAAGTTCTGAACATCGACTTTTGTACAGGCTTTTCGGTTACCACCTCAGCAAAAGAACTCTTTGGAGCAGGCGCACTATTAGAGTTACCCAAATTAAGGTTTCCATAAACTTGTGTATCCGTATCCCAAAAAGTAGAATCATCGTCTTTCTTGTCTTGATGCACACCATCACCAGCTTTAGAACCTGAAACCACGTTCCGTACCTTTGTGTTGTTGCGCCTACTTCTTGATCCATTAACAACATTAGCAAACGATTATTTATGCGTAATAGGCTCAGTGGTCTTCATAGGATCAATTACATTATCCTCCTTTACAACAGGTTCCCCTGACACGATTCGCATAGAACTCAATGTATCCTCTTCTAAATTTTTCATCCTAGCAGCATAATCTTCTTGTAACGATTTTAAATAACTATTTGATTCCATCTCTTATAACCCAACACACACAACGAACCAGAAGCAGTAGCCCTAAACACAATTAATAATAACAAAAAAGGAACCCTAAAAAGGTCAAAACCCTAATAGGGAAATCCCTATAAGGATGAAACCCTAAGAGGTTTACACAATAAGATCACAATCTTAACCAGTTTCCATGATCAAAACGCAGCAAAGAATCTAAATATAAGGAATTAACGCGCCTTTATAAACCCTAAATAAACCGACAACAAAACACAACCCTAAAGAAAGAACGATTCTAATCAGCCTTAATGAGACATCAACCAAATAAAAAACTTGTTAGATCATCAGAATCAACAGTTTAACTGATTAAACAAGGATGTTAAAAGGTATTCGAATCAAAAGAAGAAGATCAGAGAATCATATATTGAAGAAACGTAGGGTCGCCGTTTTTCGCCAAGGAGAGAGAGAGAACTAGGTTTTTTTAATATTTTTAGGTTACTTTTTTCCCTAAAATAAAAGACTTTTGTCGAGCATGAATGTTTATAAGGAATGAGATACACTCCGTTAAAGTTGGACTAATTTCTGAAAATTAAACAAGTTTCCTGCACACATGTTATTTAAAAAAAATAGGAGCTGTTAGGAAATTAATTTAGGGTCTTAGAGTATTTTCGGGCCCATGTGAGCTATGAAAACCTTAGAAAATATTATAGTATCACTTATATAATATTTATACGCGTCAAAAACTTTATAAATATTATTTTATAAACTAATTAGACTATAATTAATTTTTGACTACTAGAAAATATTATAAATGCGGATATTTATATATTAAGTGGCGAACTTGACGTAAACATTATTTTGACTTATAATACTAAAACGCAAACTATTAGGTGGTGATATAACGTTGTAAAATATAGTGAATCATTTTATTTCGCTTGCATTATTCTAAATCGACATATAATTAAATAGGTTGCATGCCGGACTTGTTGTGGCGATTTCATTTGTTGATTTTTCAAAATCAATACTTTTTACTTGAGGTGAGTTTATAGCCCCGCTTAAACTTGTTTATCACTATTTTATAAATCTCAGGGTGAGATACATTGCTTGTTTTACATTTGGACGCAAGTACTCTTTTAAATGATTACGGATTAGCCTAAGTAGCGATAATCCACTTTGCCTGAATTATCATGAACCGTTAATTAGTTTGTGTAAGCGCGAGTGTTATAAATAGATCTATTTAGGATTGACGTCCCCGTTGGGTAAGTAGCGCTTACTAGTTTCGGAGGACCGATCTAACGAATGTATACCATGTTGGACTGCGGGTGTCTCGGATTAGACACTCCCTAGGGTACTTTGAGTGCATTAAATTGCATACATAACTTTTTCCAGTTTTGGTGTCATGAGCTTAGCGCAATCGTACTTACTTTTGTGATAGTGTACGTGTTACATTATTACACACTTTTAAATCTTGCGGTCCAACCTTATTACTTACTTAAACCTATGAACTCATCAACTTTATGTTGACATTTTTAAGCATGTATTTCTCAGGTGCTTAACTGTTATGGAGTATTTAAAGTGCATTGGGTCTTCATTCATACAAGACTACATTTTCATGGACTCTTCTTGCACTACCTTCCTCGTATTTTTAAATTTTAATTGATGCAAACTTGGGACAACTTGTTTTGAACTTATTTATATCAATGAAACAACGAGGTTATCTTTTAAACGACTCATTTAGAGGTCGTTCTCTCATTACTTGTGCTAATGGATTATGAAGTAACGCCCCCGGTTACCTTTCTGCTTCCACATATTTTGGGGGTGTTACACCTTCCTATCATAACTTCTGACATATCGCTTACAATAAATTCCCCTATATCTTCTAATGCCATGAAATCCATAACATAGATAAAACTTTCTATGAACACATAAACATTCCTAACAATAGCTACCAAGTTCCTTCTTGTGCTTTCGAGTCCTTCTACCATTATAATGTTATACGCCTTACGCGTAATAATGTTCATTGGCAAAAAGGGATCAAAATAAGCAACAAACTTCCTAAAACCAATCATACATGGGAATGCCAAGTCATCTTCATCAATGCTATTAATTATCCTATTAAGGTAAAAATTTCCCGCATTCCCAAACTCATCTAATTCATTAAGCACTTCTCCGTCATCCAACTTATCATCTGAATCTAAAAAAGGAGAAACAAGGGGTGTATCTATAGATTAATGATCGGATTCTAAGTCATCCATTTCAAGCACATCAGGCGAGTCTATAAAATCATTAAGAAATTGCTCAATGGGGACAGGTGGTAGTCTTATTTGTGTGTGGTCAATATTCTCAAGACAAGAATCAATCATGGCTGAGATTGCAAGGAGCTCATTGAGCTCTTGGGTAATCCTAGCGCGGAGTCCATTTGGTAGGGCAGTACAAATGGATTCCCATTCTCCATAACGAAGAATGTAATAGTCAAATGGAAATTACAAAACAAATAACACAAATAAAAAGATAGACTATGAGAAACTTGTTGTAGTATGCTCGTGTCATAATAAATAATTATACGGCTAGACACATGTGAGCCTATAGGGTCACACACATATACACTGAGGTAACACTTTATATATCGTGATTTTTGTATTTACGGTATATTAAGAATCTACGTAACGCGAGATCAATATTGGGCCTCTAATAGATAAGTGATGTACTTAGTTTATTACACTTGGAAATTAAATGGAAAGCACATCAAGCCTTATTAAGGGGCCGACCTTATGCATGGTTAAGGAAGGGGATAAGATCAAGTTTTTGGTCAAATATATTTTGACATAACTCATTAATTGGGATATAACTCCTCATTGATTTCGATAATAACTTACCAAAATATCTCCCCTTCTTTCTCTCTATATATACACGGCTCAAACATAAACCCCAAAAAGGGTTTTTGTTTTTTTCTTAATCTATTACTTTGAATCTTGCATATTTAAAGTGTAGTCCAAGGTTACAATTTTGAAGACTAGCATCCAAGAGGTATACGGTGAAGTGTAGTGTAGACTATCATTGAGGTGATTGAAGACTAATCAAATAACATACTAGATGAGAGAGAAAGAGATTGTTTTAGTAAGAGAGAGAGTTGGATGAACACTTAGAGAGAGAAAGTAAACATATATTAATGTGTGTAAAAATGAGCAACCAACCACCTCTCCAAGGCATGGAGAGGTGTTTATATACTTATAATGGATGGTAGGCTTGGGCTTGCATGGGTTTATCCATGGGCCTTTAGCTTACTAACTATGTAAGTTTCCAAAAATTACTTAACGAGCTAACGACAGTTATCTATGGAAGCGACCGACACTTTCCTAGGAATTTCATATTCCTAACAATCTCCCTCTAAGGGAGGTCGCTCCATTTTACAAAAACTTAAACTTAGCATACTATGCTTTAACTTTAGTCTTAAGCTCGTTTAACTTCAATCATTAATCTTGTGGTTTGATGTAGTGATCATAGACTTTAGGTCTTGAGCTTGTTCCATAGCTTGTCTTGAATCTGATCTTGAACACCTTGAAATCATCAACCAAACATAATCTCGTTTTGCCATCTTGTAAATTTTTTAACCATGTGATCTTGTGACTTCTGGACCGACATGCTCACACCTTTCTTGATTTGTTGACTTGAAAAGCTTTAATGTTTCATCTTTCTTGAAATTATTTAACTTTAACACTTCGTCACTTCGAGATAGACTTTCGGTATCAGAGTGACAAAAATTTCTTTGAAATTCTTTGACTTTAATATTTTTTCACTTCAAGAAAGACATTCGGTATCAGAGTAGCGGAAGTCTTGAAACATGTACTTGAGCTTTCATTATGTCTTTATGTTTGTCGGTCGGGTATGAGCATGTGGCTATGAATCTTGTGAGTCAGCTGGAATCAAGTACCTTTACCTCCATCTTTAAGTATCCTGCATTAAAACAGTTAGCAATAAAGTGGGGGGACGAATATGGCTTCGTCATTCGCCCGTGTTTGGTTGGAGTAACCTTCGAATCCGTGAGGATCAACATGTGATCAGGTAGATTCAATTTAAGAAGAATCTCCTTGACAGGATTTCCAGCTGAAGTATTGAATCTTTCTAACACATGTGTATCAGATTCATCAAACTCAGCATGTTCTCATTATCAAAAAGTCTTAAAGCAGACAACACGATAAGAGTAAACCAGCGAGTTACTATCTCACCGATTGAAATAAAAAAATGATTTGAAAATCAATCGATGTGTCACTTGCTAAAGTGGTTTTGTGACACATCGAGAGTGTTAATCATTTCAAAAATTCATCAATCGTTGATCCATAACCTGGAACAAGTTTGATTCATATATAATCGCACCGTTTTTGCTTTCCAGTTGTCACAAGTTTGATTCACAAGAATCGCACAAGTTACCTACCATTAGCTTGTTTGATGTTGGCTCAAGCAGGATTTCCATCTTCATTGTGAATGATATCACTCGGATGTTCTGGCAGAATCACAAGGATAAGGCATAGGACTCTTAATATCCATCTTGTTATTCACATTGTGTGATTTAGCAAGCTTAATTTGACAAGTGTCCTAATGAGATTTATGGATGATATCTTTTGGCTTTAGACTCAATAGTGCACTTTAGTTTTAGTGATCGAAGGCTGGAGCTGACTGCCACCTTTTCAATATCGACTAACTCAGAGTGAGAAAGTCAATAGAAATGCGTGTAATCTCCGTGAGAAATGAAACAAGAGTCTGTTGAGAGACCTTGAGTGGCCGGGGAGGGTTGTGCATAGTGTCACTGGGTCTATGACTGTCTTCAATGTCAGACAACAACTTAGTGTTTCTGACGGTTTATGTATTGACCCAGTTTTTGCCTAAGTGTATGGAGGGCTTCTTTCATTTCACCCTTTATCCTTACATTTCTTTTATAATTCTTTAACCCCTTCAATGCTTACCGAGACTTCATAACTAACACCTTATTGGGTTTGTTCCAGTGTTAGTTCCATCTCAGTCAGCATTATTCCTGATTCTCACTTTTTTTTTCTTTTTGTATCATACCTAAGGACTTCTACACTAACTAGTGGATATCCCTGGGTAGATCCCTCTGGTTCTGGCTGGATCATGGGATTTGAATACCTATGCCTAACCACCTTATAACTCCATAAATTTAAGTACATGGTCGGTCATTTGGGTATTCCATCACAATCAAAACCAAAATCATTAAAAAGTTCAATCAAAGTGTTTGATATAAATATCAAAAGATTTACACTTTGAGAGTTTTTCATCATCACTAAAAGCTCCCCCTTAACCTGTGCATCGTAATCGTAGTACATGCTAAGTGTGGAGTGCATTGAGTCCATCTTATTCAATCACATTTCAATACAAATTAGATGCAGTTTAATCACATTTTCTCCCCTTATCCAAAATGTTAATCCTTTAATATTTTATATATCAATTGATTAAATGTTCGGGGACAAAATGTTACACACAATCTATAAGGAACATTTTAATGCTCTCCCTTAATTTATAAGGGTATATAAGACAGTGCTTAGTACAATAATTTGAAAATTTTGAATTTACTAAGAAATTCTTGAAAATTTTGTACTTGAGCACTCCTTATTATCACCATAATGTCTACACTACATATATACAAATTCACAAGTTTTTATTATTCATGAGGAATGACCTGTTATGATGAGGACATCATGTGATAAATCATATGGTCCTTTGCCGCAGCCGAAAGTCACCCTCGTACGGTCTCCCACCAATAAATTTCTCCAGGCTCGGCATAATCCTCCTGGTCTTTAGCTGTTTATCAATTGCCTGGATCATAGCTGCTGCTTTATCTCTATCACTTTGTCTCCAAATAGTCTGTGGCAGATACTTCATCTGAATTCCCTTTAGACGATCATTAAGAGCAGTCCGAACATTATTGAGTGTACCATTACTAAATTTGTGTAGTTCATCAATACGCATCAATCTGTTCTTCTTGTCTTTGTTTTGGTAAATGAATCCTCTGGGATTGGAGTATGCTGAATAAGCTTCCCTTTGTTTAAGATTTGATCTGTACGTATCTGGCTTTGTGAGGTTGAGCTTCTTTTGGTAACTTTTGACACCCAATTGAAGATCTTCCACACGCCTTTGAATGACAATGCTTCTTGTAAACTTTCACAAGGAGACATTAAAAGTAATGCATTCTTTAGCAGTGAGATTTATCAACTTGCCTTGAACAAGAAGAAGTAGCATGTCATCAATGTCTTGAATGTGAAGCCTTTTGAAATCGCCTTCTTTGAATTTGTGCAGCTTGTCCGCATCTCTACGAATAGTGATCCAATCCAGATGCTTGTAATTATGCCATTCGATAATTTCTAGCTTTGTGACAGCAATGATTTTGCGTTTAGAGTAGACATCACGAGCAGATTCCCTATTAACTGCAAATCTATAGAATTGTTGTCGTATTCGCCCCCAATGTGAGATTCCCCAAAGTGCATGTTTGTCATAGCTAACCCGCACTTGACTCCACATTCTGTTAGGGACCAAATCTTCAATCTATTTGATATGCCCGTAATCTGCAATCTTGGTCTTTGTCACTGAAGTTGTATATTTTCGGCTTGAGACATCACCACTTAGATATTCAAGGTCATTGTTGATGAAGTGATAAAATGGAATGACTTGATGACGTCGGGAATTAGGTATCAATGGTAGTGGCTTTCGTAGATCATGTGGATATTGCTGGCCTTCAGGGTTGATCCAGTCTAATTGATTAGTGGTTGCCTTGTAGACTTCTTCCAGGAAATATTCAAGTTCTACCAGACTCTTGGATGATCCTTTCATCAGCTCGAATGTTTGAACGGCTAATAATTCAGGAGTTAGAGTATCAACTTTAAGCCGGTTCATCACGAATGCTGAGAAGTCAAGGGGAGTGTCCGTCAACTCATTAAATGACTCACGCGGATCTTCCATCTGGGCCAAAGAGCTTAGCCAAGGTTGAACAGGTCCATAAGCCTCAGGCAAAGTCTTGTTCCAAACACGATTGGGAGTAGGAGGTTTTGCTGGTTTCTGAAACCAATCAGGATGCTGAGAGGTCTCTTCATTGGGTTGATCTTCAGTAACTCCTGTTTCAAACTCCTGATGTGCGGGTTCATCCAAATCTTTGGCAGTGTGTATTGGCTCCTTGTGATGTGATTTGGACCCTTCAGTTGACTTGCCAATTGTCTTGGAGGTATTTTCCTTTGGTGAACTGGTAGACTCTGGTTCTTTTCTAGCTCTTCTTCTCTTGGACCCCCGGTTTGATCCAACGTAGGGTTCTTCATCTTTATCCTCGTCATCTCTACGTCTTTTAAACGAAATAGTATCTCCATAAGTGTCAAGTATAAGCTTGTCACTTTCGTAAGCGTCAACCAGTGCTTTATAGAGATTCTTTTGTTCATCAGATCTGTGGATTTACTTATTGCTCTCCATCTTGTCTATGAGAATCTTCTTCAGATCTAATTCAGATAGGTTGGCGGTTACAGCTTGAGATGTCTTAGATTCATTGGAAGAACGAGTCAGAACCTCAGCTTCAAGTTGTTCATTAACAGTCTTCTCAATTTTCAGCAAAATCTTAGAGACTTGAGCTTTAACTTGTTCCTTGACTTGATCCTTGATTATTTTCTTAATGTTATCATCAAGTTTATTGATGAAGTCTGCATTTTTAGCTTAGGCTTCATCTCTGAGTCTTTCGGATTGTAACTGAATAGCTATTTTGACGGCTTCATGCATCTTATTGGCAAGGTACGCATCAATAATGCCGGGAATTGAAGAAACTGCTAAAGCAAATTGATTCATTTAATTAAACTCTGAGAAGTTGTTTTCCAAAGTTTTTAGTCTATGGTCAAACCCGAATAAAGAGCCAAAGTTAGGAAGATCTTGTAGTGAGGAGCTTGGAACAGTTGATGGTGTGGGAACTGGTGTTTGTTGCAGATGTGTGATGAGAGGAGTGGGTGGTGGAGGAAGAGTTGTTGCAGATAACAGAGGTGGCTCAGCAAAAGTAGTAACCGAAACATCTACTAGTAAAGTTGACTTAGTGTTTAGATTAAATAAAGAGTCAATACATGTGTCTGGACTGGGGTTGAGCATGTTTGAAACAAAGCCAGATGATACAGAAGAACTCTGTTGTTGACCTTCTGGATAGACAGGAGTTATGATCACATGAGTGTCTTCTATTACTTGAGTAGTTTGAACGATAGTGCATGGAGCATCTGTCATTTCAGTATCTCTTCCCTCCAGATTGACGTTCACGTCCCTGTATAATGCATCCACTTCTGCTTCTTCATTTGTCTCTTCTTCATTCATCTTATCTCCCTCAACATTTGCATCTTGAATTTCTTCACCACTGTCTTCATCATTAGTGGATTCAACATGGGAAGGTGTTTGAACCCGAGGATCAAAGCTATCTTCTTCTTTATCTTCTTCATCATGAGTGGAAAACTTGGGATGAACAAAGTCATTACCATCGTTGTCTGAATCAGTTTGATCATCCTCACCACCTTGTTCTTCATCATTATGTTCATCATATTCCTGTCCATCATCGTATTGATTATCATCATCGTCATTATCATCATCATTGTCATCATCATCATCATT
>BQNB010007834.1:0-90236 GCA_026074375.1 Tanacetum coccineum | reverse complement strand
GTACAAGATCCAGTATCCAAGTCGCTTGAAGGCCCGACCCGACAAGAGACTTGACACGCTACCAAACCCGACACGAATTTTGTACTAACAATAACACCACATGAGGATAGCGCACCCACGTGCCACCAACCGAAAATACCTCGCTAAACTGGAACCACAAGCTGACATGTAAATGGATGGTCACGGTCATTTGAACCCTTCACCACTAATAGGACGAAAAACAATATCCACATTCACATCACGGTCTACCAAATTTACTCTTAGTAGGAAAACGATCACATGTTAAACGCCACACATATATGATTACCTTCTCAGGAACCCTAGGCATCCATCTAAATGATGCAGCCCCTGGACTGACCTTCAGCAAAACATCATCTAAGAGAGACGAAAACCTCAACATCCCTTTCTTGTCCCGTTTCCAAAGCATCAACCTGATTAGGAGTAAAAAAACGTCATTAAGTAGTTGGTCAGGAGGTTGGAAACCTGTTGGAAAAATATGGTTTTGCAAAGTGAGGTTTTGCAAACTTTAGACACCATTTAACATATGTAGATGTTATATATCTTTGTATTAGAGTGGGGCTTTGTGTTCTCCTCTATGAGAGCTTCACAACGAGCTAAAGTATGTCCAAATTGGAGTTAAGATGAATGAGATATTGTGTCTCAAAGTGAGGCACGTGAAACACAAAATCTGGGAAACAAGAACTATCCCACATCGCCCAAAGTGTGAAGTGGGAATGGGTTTATAAGGAACCTTTTGTAATGACCTTTGAATTCCTTTGTGGGGTTTATGCTCTCACGCCTACGCGCGGGGGTGTGCAAAAAAAGGATTTCTGGGCCAAGATGGCTTCGGTTCCACTGAACTCATGCGAGCCCGCGCGACCTGCGGACACGAATGCAGCTCCAAAAGCCCGTCTACGCGCTTATCTTTTTGCTACCAGTTTGTTGTGAGGTTCCAGAATATTCTTAAGATTCAAATGTTGAATATATCAACATTTCAAAATCGTGTGTATAGATAGACCCGGCTAAATTTCAGCAACTATCTTTGGCTTCTTAACCAAGATAGGGTTTGCCTATATTAAGAACCAGTCTCATTCATTTTTTGGTAGACAAAAAAACGAACTCCAAATATACCATACGCAGAAGCAGTTTTAGCAGCCTTTCTAGCAGTTATCATCGGTCATAAACCTCGATCCTTTCCGTAATCTTTCAAGTCAGATTGTCTAGTCCGGCTGTACAACAGCTTTGGACGTTGTACCCTGGGAAACAGACGGCGAATCTGTTTTAAGGGAATCGTGTTAAACACGAGCCTCGTTCTTTTGCTGCTTATATTATCTGTTATGCTTTAGATTAATTTACTTGTTAATGTTATTCGATCTACGCTAATAAAAGTATGCAGGTTTCCCAACAAAACCATGGTTAAAAAAAGGATACCGAACAGATGGAAAAGATGGAAAGCACCTCATAAATGGTTTCTCTAAGTTTCTTGAGGAATCCGTAACACCATAGGCACCTGTAAACTTGACCAAATAAACCCTCGTCGAATTCGACTAAAACTATGTGAAAATAACTCAAGTATTCAACATGACCAAAATTTTAACATTTATTCGTTATTTGTGCTAATAATCAGGGAAAATGTTTCACAACTTTCCTTGAGTTAGCATATAGTTGATTCTCAGATAACTTTCTCGAAATACCATATACATTCAATTCATATCCCTGAAACAAGATCTATTATATGTTGAGGGCATAAAATGTAGACATCAAACCTTACCCAACTAAAATGAGAACATATAAAAAGGAAATAGTGCATCACCGTAAAGGAATGGAAAATTTTCTAAGCATAAATGTGAATCAAGCATGGCGGTTATCCAAACAGAAATGCATGTCCAAACTGTTATCTCTATTACACTTTGAAATAGTTACCAATTCATGCTCATACTACACACGTACGAACGGAGCAATTATTTGCATGAAAGGAAGAGTATGTCAAAGCCGAAATTGATTTGAATCGAATATGCCTTTTCAATATTTTATTTAATTTTCGCAATAGTGTCACTCACAATTATACTCACGTTAGTAATGGGTCAAAAAAAATGGGTGAATATTTTATACAAGTGACCATAAACAATTCTATCCATATCACTTATTTTGCTAGTTTTAATTTTACCTGTTGAAGAAAAATAAATAACCTAATTCAACCCATATAGGCTAACGGACCATCGGTGTTATGGGTAGTAGGTTGTGATCGTCTCGTTCACATTTAACTCTTTCTAGAAAATTAAAGTATAAATCAACTATAATCATTAACATCAAGTTTCATCACAAGCACCTACTCACAATTTTAATTAATTACCAAATCCATCCGACCCGCTCATTTCAAATAAGCCTCACATAGCATGCCATGGACTTGATGTGAAAATGAACTCAACTGAATCTAAAGTTATTTAGTTTGACACGCCTAAAGGATCTTTGGTACTTAAAACCTATTTGCAAAGTCTTGTTCACTTAACTTTGGCACCCCTTGTATGACTTAAAACCTATATCATATAACAAATTAGATTCTTGATATGTTCCATAAAATTTCAAAATTGGATAAAAAGAAACTCGTTCAGAGTTGCTGGTTGGCACTCATATCAGTCAACATTAACAGTTTACATCATATCTGACATCAGCTCAACGTCTTTTCATTATAGATAATATGATTAATCGGCAAAAACCGAAGCATTCACATCTAAATAATAATTTCAATTAGTCATTTTATTAAACACTTTATGAACCTACACAGGAACATTTCGAATACACAATAACGGATGTGATGTTTGAACACTTTATTAAACACTTTATGACATCATACACGTGAAGGCAAACTAGAAATTTGCATTGATAATGAGGATGTGGGTTTTATTATTGCTAAGTATATATGTTCAAATGCCAAGTTGGCAAAAATGATGAGTGATGTGATCACGAACTTATAAAAGTGACGATGGTGATGGTAAAAAGAGATAAAGCAATATGATTACACTTTGGATCAAATGTTTGAATGAGTGGAACAATATCGCTTTAAGACTAAAGATGCTAAAGAAGATCAATGGCGTATTAATAGATTTGGTTATAAATTCTATAATTAAAGTTGTTTGATGTATGTTTTAACATTGTTTTATTTATGTAATAAATGTAAACATATCTGAATCAAATGTTGTTATTTTATAAAGCTACTAATACAAAATATATTACAACAAACAATAAGAATAAAAAACATGCAAATAAAATAAAGGAACACGATAACCTAAATAGATATATCAAATCAAATTTAGAATTAACAAAATCTTTTATTGTACAATTTATAAAAAAATTATAGGGTTTTTTACATGTCAAATCCGTTTTATTTACAATCCTCATAATTTATTATGAACCAAATCCTTAAAAAAGGACAATTTCATCTATGGAAAGTAGATCGATTGAGAAATTTTTTATTTTTAGAAGATTGAGAAGGTTTTCAAAAACGATAGATTTTTAACTTTGATTCAAGTTTTTTAAGCGTAGATTTCATTTTAATGTGATTATAATCTAAAATGTGTAAAAATAATAATTTGAATCAATGTTAAAAATCTCTCGATTTTGCAACATAAGTATAACGATAAATAGTTTTACTGAAAAAGATGATTTCATAAGTCATTATCTATGTATTTCTAAAGTTTGATATGACAATTCGACTAACGATGACTTATGGAAAGGGTGATTTTATAACTCATTATTTTGTAAAGAGTACATCACGAAAAAGTATGTCATAATTCACGAGACATGACAACGAAATGACTAATTAAACTTATGTATCTGAATTTTCCAATATATACTTCTTCGTGGTTACAATGAATCTAACAACAATTCAGCCCATGTTTGTTTCAAGGGTTTTGTATTCAAGTAATGCAATGAAAGTTGTAAAATTAGTTTGTTTTAAGGGAATGACAATGAGAAAACCTATAGAGACAGGGTTTTATAAATCCATGGCATCATGGTAAGTTTCAAAATTTGTTTCATGGTTTCTCTCAAAAAATGCAACAAATAGTCAATTATGAAACATGATATTCTATTTATTAGACAATATGTACTGTTACTATATGATGTTTTTTTATTTCAAAACAAAAATAGTATATAAATTTTGATACCATTTCATTTTAAAATACAAACAAACAAGTTTCTTAAACAATCATATCTTTATGTCTCCTACTTTTATTTCAAACCTATACCAAATCTACAAACCAAAAAACACCTCAATTCTCCTATCTTTCATTCACAATATGTTAACTTCTAAAAATACGAGTTTCAAGTTCATTGTTAACCATGACAGAAGATTTAGGCTTAACTCACTAACGTATTAGATGGTTTCCATGTCAATATTGGTGTTCCAGAAATGGATATGGAAGATATTATTAGGAGTTTTGCTATATCCTCCTACAATATATTCCTACATATCCTCCTACACACAATAATATTTTATGTTTTTTCTTCACTCATTATCTCTCTGCATCCAAACTGTCAGTTCTAACACTTGTCAAGATCCTGTGAGTAAGATTATATGTAAGAAGAAATAGTAGGAGGATATATCATTTCTCTATTATTATCTATTTACAACTAAATTTAGAGAAAAAAGGTCCACATTCCACATTATGCTTCACCACTAAACAATATGTTAGAGGTTATGAAAGCAATAAATAACAATTATGATATAAATGTTATGGACGATATTGCAAAAGTAACTGAGAAGGTTGATATTTTCCTTTCCAAGCGTATAATAGATTTTAATGATATTTTTGATTCCATATGATGGTTGTTGGAAGAAAATTTTGGCGATGCAATTTCTAAAAACACAAAAACGTTTAACGAGATCGTTAGATATTTATAACAAATTCTGAAACAACAGAAAAGGTTCGATTACGATGAAATTATCGCTAACCTTGGATACAAAAAGAAACCAAACCTGCTACACTATCTACGCACACCAATTTCAGTTTTCTTGTTCATGATAACGCTAAATTGGTGGTCCATGGCAACACGCGCAAGTATGCCAATGGCTGGACTATGAACATCAACATTCCAATAATGAATTAGACAAGTTGAAACAATATTTGAATAATATCGTCGAAAGAAAGATCCATTCTATGTTAACTAGCTTTTTAAATACCGTCAGAAACAACTATCATACGCATGTGATGTATGATATTGCAGCTGCACAGGGAAAACTAGAAATTTGCATTGATTATGAGGATGTGGGTTTAATTATTGCCAAGTATATATGTTCAAATGCCAAGTTGGCAAAAATGATGAATGATGTGATCACGAACTTATAAAAGTGACAATGGTGATGGTAAAAAGAGATAAAGCAATCTGATTACACTTTGAATCAAATGTTTGAATGAGTGGAAGCATATCGCTTTGAGACTAAAGATGCTAAAGAAGATCAATGGCGTATTAAGAGATTTGGTTATAAATTGTATAATTAAAGTTGTTTGATGTATGTTTTAATATTGTATTATTTATATAATAAATGTAAACATATCTGAATTAAATGTTGTTATTTTATAAGGCTACGAATACAAAATATATTACAACAAACAATAAGAATAAAAAACATGCAAATAAAATAAAGGAACATGATGACCTAAATAGATATATCTAATCAAATTTAGAATTAACAAAATCTTTTATTGTACAATTTATTAAAAAGAATAAAGGGTTTTTTACCTGTCCAATTCGTTTTATTTACAATTCACATAATTTATTATGAACCAAATCCTTAAAAAAGGATAATTTCATCTATGGAAGTCGATTAACAAAGTTTTTATTTTGAGAAGATTGGGAAGGTTTTAAAAACGATAGATTTTTGACTTTGATTCATGTTTTTCAAGCGTAGATTTCTTATTAATGTGATTATAATCAAAAATGTGTAAAAATAATAATTTGAATCAATGTTAAAAATCTCTCAATTTTGCAACATAAGTATAACGATAAATAGTTTTACTGAAAAAGATGATTTCATAAGTCATTATCTATGTATTTCCAAAGTTTGATATGACAATTCGACTAACGATGACTTATGGAAAAGGTGTTTTGATAACTCATTATTTCTTAAAAAGTACATCACGAAAAAGTATGTCATAATTCACGAGACATGACAACGAAATGACTAATTAAATTTATGTATCCAAATTTTCCAATATATACTTCTTCGTGGTTACAATGAATCTCATAACAATTCAGCCCCTATTTGTTTCAAGGGCTAAGTATTCAAGTAATGCAATGAAAGTTGTAAAATTAGTTTGTTTTAAGGGAATGACAATGAGAAAACATATATAGACAGGGTTTTATAAATCTATGGCATCATGGTAAGTTTCAAAATTTGTTTCATGGTTTCTCTAAAAAAATGCAACAAATAGTCAATTATCAAACATGATATTCTATATATTAGACAATATGCACTGTTACTATATGAAGTTTGTTTTTCAAAACAAAAATAGTATATAAATTATGATACCATTTCATTTTAAAATACAAAACAAACAAGTTTCTGAAACAATCATATCTTTTTGTCTCCTACTTTTATTTCAAACCTATACCAAATCTACAAACCAAACAACACCTCAATTCTCCTATCTTTCATTCACAATATGTTAGCTTCTAAAAATACTAGTTTCAAGTTCAATGTTAACCATGACAAAAGATTTATGCGTAACTCACTAACGTACTAAGATGGTTTCAATGTCAATGTTGGTGTTCCAGAAATGGATTTGGAAGATATTATTAGGAGTTTTGCTATATCCTCCTACAATATATTTCTACATATCCTCCCACACACAATAATATTTTATGTTTTTTCTTTACTCATTATCTCTCTGCATCCAAACCGTCAGTTCTAACACTTGTCAAGATCCTGTGAGTAAGATTATATGTAGGAAGAATTAGTAGGAGGATATATCATTTCTCTATTATTAGCTATCTACAATTAAATTTAGAGAAAAAAGGTCCACATTCCACATTTTGCTTCACCACCAAACAATATGTTACAGGTTATGAAAGCAATAAAAAACAATCATGATATAAATGTTATGGACGATATTGCAAAAGTAGCTGCGAAGGTGGATATTTTCCTTTCTAAGCGTCTAATAGATTTTAAGGACAAATTTGATTCCATATGATGGTTGTTGGAAGAAAATTTTGGCGATGCAATTTCTAAAAACACAAAAAAGTTTAACGAAATCATTATATATTTATAACAAATTCGGAAACAACAGAAAAGGTTCGATTACGATGAATTTATCGCTAACCTTGGATACAAAAAGAAACCAAAACCTACTACACTATCTACGCACACCAATTTCAGTTTTCTTGTTCATGATAACGCTAAATTGGTGGTCCATGGCAACACGTGCAAGTATGCCAACGGCTGGACTGTGAACATCAACATTCCAATAATGAATTAGACAAGTTGAAACAATATTTGAATAATATCGTCGAAAGAAAGATCCATTCTCTTTATTATCCAGTGGTGTAATCTAGCTTTTTAAATACCGTCATCAACAACTATCATACGCATGTGATGTATATGATATTGCAGCTGCAGAGGGCAAACTAGAAATTTGCATTGATTATGAGGATGTGGGTTTTATTATTGCCAAGTATATATGTTCAAATGCCAAGTTGGCAAAAATGATGAGTGATGTGATCACGAACTTATAAAAGTGACAATGGTGATGGTAAAAAGAGATAAAGCAATCTGATTACACTTTGAATCAAATGTTTGAATGAGTGGAACAATATCGCTTTGAGACTAAAGATGCTAAAGAAGATCAATGGCGTATTAAGAGATTTGGTTATAAATTGTATAATTAAAGTTGTTTGATGTATGTTTTAACATTGTATTATTTATATAATAAATGTAAACATATCTGAATCAAATGTTGTTATTTTATAAAGCTACTAATACAAAATATATTACAACAAACAATAAGAATAAAAAACATGCAAATAAAATAAAGGAACATGATGACCTAAATAGATATATCAAATCAAATTTAGAATTAACAAAATCTTTTATTGTACAATTTATTAAAAAAATAAAGGGTTTTTTACCTGTCAAATCCGTTTTATTTACAATTCTCATAATTTATTATGAACCAAATCCTTAAAAAAGGATAATTTCATCTATGGAAGCTAGATCGATTGAGAAAGTTTTTATTTTGAGAAGATTGAGAAGGTTTTCAAAAACGATAGATTTTTAACTTTGATTCAAGTTTTTCAAGCGTAGATTTCATTTTAATGTGATTATAATCCAAAATGTGTAAAAATAATAATTTGAATCAATGTTAAAAATCTCTCGATTTTGCAACATAAGTATAACGATAAATAGTTTTACTGAAAAAGATGATTTCATAAGTCATTATCTATGTATTTCTAAAGTTTGATATGACAATTCGACTAACGATGACTTATGGAAAAGGTGATTTGATAACTCATTATTTCGTAAAAAGTACATCACGAAAAAGTATGTCATAATTCACGAGACATGACAACGAAATGACTAATTAAATTTATGTATCCAAATTTTCCAATATATACTTCTTCGTGGTTACAATGAATCTCATAACAATTCAGCCCCTGTTTGTTTCAAG
This sequence comes from Tanacetum coccineum, assembly GCA_026074375.1. Lineage (NCBI taxonomy): Eukaryota > Viridiplantae > Streptophyta > Magnoliopsida > Asterales > Asteraceae > Tanacetum > Tanacetum coccineum. Next base: position 81,570 of record BQNB010007834.1, on the reverse strand, counting down.
GGTTTTGTATTCAAGTAATGCAATGAAAGTTGTAAAATTAGTTTGTTTTAAGGGAATGACAATGAGAAAACCTATAGAGACAGGGTTTTATAAATCCATGGCATCATGGTAAGTTTCAAAATTTGTTTCATGGTTTCTCTCGAAAAATGCAACAAATAGTCAATTATCAAACATGATATTCTATTTATTAGACAATATGTACTGTTACTATATGATGTTTTTTTTAATTTCAAAACAAAAATAGTATATAAATTTTGATACCATTTCATTTTAAAATACAAAACAAACAAGTTTCTTAAACAATCATATCTTTCTGTCTCCTACTTTTATTTCAAACCTATACCAAATCTACAAACCAAACAACACCTCAATTCTCCTATCTTTCATTCACAATATGTTAACTTCTAAAAATACTAGTTTCAAGTTCAATGTTAACCATGACAGAAGATTTATGCTTAACTCACTAACGTACTAAGATGGTTTCCATGTCAATATTGGTGTTCCAGAAATGGATTTGGAAGATATTATTAGGAGTTTTGTTATATCCTCCTACAATATATTCCTACATATCCTCCTACACACAATAATATTTTATGTTTTTTCTTCACTCATTATCTCTCTGCATCCAAACCGTCAGTTCTAACACTTGTCAAGATCCTGTGAGTAAGATTATATGTAGGAAGAAATAGTAGGAGGATATATCATTTCTCTATTATTAGCTATCTACAAGTAAATTTAGAGAAAAAAGGTCCACATTCCACATTATGCTTCACCACTAAACAATATGTTAGAGGTTATGAAAGCAATAAAAAACAATTATGATATAAATGTTATGGACGATATTGCAAAAGTAGCTGAGAAGGTTGATATTTTCCTTTCCAAGCGTCTAATAGATTTTAAGGACAGTTTTGATTCCATATGATGGTTGTTGGAAGAAAATTTTGGCGATGCAATTTCTAAAAACACAAAAAAGTTTAACGAGATCGTTAGTATCTTTCATTCACAATATGTTAACTTCTAAAAATACTAGTTTCAAGTTCAATGTTAACCACGACAGAAGATTTATGCTTAACTCATTAACGTACTAATATTTTGTGTTTTTTCTTCACTCATTATCTCTTTGCATCCAAACCGTCAGTTCTAACACTTGTCAAGATCCCGTGAGTAAGATTATATGTAGGAAGAAATATATTTATAACAAATTCTGAAACAACAGAAAAGGTTCGATTACAATGAATTTATCGCTAACCTTGGATACAAAAAGAAACCAAAACCTACTACACTATCTACGCACACCAATTTCAGTTTTCTTGTTCATGATAACGCTAAATTGGTGGTCCATGGCAACACGCGCAAGTATGCCAACGGCTGGACTGTGAACATCAACATTCCAATAATGAATTAGACAAGTTGAAACAATATTTGAATAATATCGTCGAAAGAAAGATCCATTCTCTTTATTATCCAGTGGTGTTAACTAGCTTTTTAAATACCGTCAGAAACAACTATCATACGCATGTGATGTATGATATTGCAGCTGCACAGGGCAAACTAGAAATTTGCATTGATTATGAGGATGTGGGTTTTATTATTGCCAAGTATATATGTTCAAATGCCAAGTTGGCAAAAATGATGAGTGATGTGATCACGAACTTATAAAAGTGACAATGGTGATGGTAAAAAGAGATAAAGCAATCTGATTACACTTTGAATCAAATGTTTGAATGAGTGGAACAATATCGCTTTGAGACTAAAGATGCTAAAGAAGATCAATGGCGTATTAAGAGATTTGGTTATAAATTGTATAATTAAAGTTGTTTGATGTATGTTTTAACATTATATTATTTATATAATAAATGTAAACATATATGAATCAAATGTTGTTATTTTATAAAGCTACTAATACAAAATATATTACAACAAACAATAAGAATAAAAAAACATGCAAAGAAAATAAAGGAACATGATGACCTAAATAGATATATCAAATCAAATTTAGAATTAACAAAATCTTTTATTGTACAATTTATTAAAAAAATAAAGGGTTTTTTATCTGTCAAATCCGTTTTATTTACAATTCTCATAATTTATTATGAACCAAATCCTTAAAAAAGGATAATTTTATCTACGAAAGCTGGATCGATTGAGAAAGTTTTGACTTTGAGAAGATTGAGAAGGTTTTCAAAAATGATAGATTTTTAACTTTGATTCAACTTTTTCAAGCGTAGATTTTATTTTAATGTGATGATAATCCAAAATGTTTAAAAATAATAATTTGAATCAATGTTAAAAATCTCTCGATTTTGCAACATAAGTATAAGTACTACGTAAATAATATATATGTATTAAATACTAAGTATAACTAATATTACTATAAGTATTTCTCATTTCATCCCATTATGCCGTACTTGATGACCCGCACATTCATTCATTCATTTTTGGCATTCATTCAGTTACCCATTCACCCATTCATATGTTTGCATCATGCATGGTTGATATAAAGATGATTTATATAAACTTTGCTTGTGCATGTCATGGCTATTTCAATTATCTCAGTTTCATAAGATTCATCTGAGGATAGTGTGGGGACACATGCTGAACGAGTTATCTTGTTCGGTACTATCCCTACTACTATTCTCGACACCACACCAGTGATTACTCCACCCACTACTCAGACTGGCACTACAGTGATACCCACAGAGATACTTATCATAGCACCTACTATACCACCATCCCCGGACTATACACCAGAGTCTCCTGATTACTCACCTGCATCCGATACAAAGTCTGATCCATCTAAGGATACATCATCAGACCATATACCACCATTACCAGCTGTCTCACCATTTTTATCATCGGCTGATGACACCACAGACAGTGATACACCAGATACACCACCATCACCTACCCATGGTACGCCTTTCACTGAGATTACCTCTTCTACCTAGAGATCGCCTGTTATTCCTCGTCGTCGAGTTATGATTCTAGCACCTGGACAGCCTATTCCTCATGGTCGACCGTACCGCTACCATCTTAACGGGCCGGTACATATGATGACTGCGAGGAAGAGGGTTGGACCGTTACCTGTTCAGCAGCTTGCTGTGAGACATTCTGTCGATCATTCTTCATCAGATTATTTTTCTCCAGATGATTCAGCTCGAGATTCTTCTTCAGATTCATCATCAGAGGCATCATTAGACTTTCATTCAGATGCTTCATCTGATTCTTCTTCGAGACACTCACTGTTCGATCAACCTTCTCCTGATTCACCGAGTACTTCTGCGGGGCCATCTCGCAAGAGACGTAGGTCTCATATGTCACATGTACTTGCATTATCACTTGTATTCGGATCTGTATCTCCTGTCCGTGCTGATTTGATACCATCGCCTAAGAGGTTTAGGGATTCTGGTTATTTGGCGGATATAGAGGTTGATCCTAGAGAGAGTTCTGAGCCGTCTAGGTCTAGAGGGACTGATTTAGAGGTGGATGATGATGTTAAGAGGAGTGAGGAGCCTCACTCAGAGCTCGAGATTGATCCCGTTAAGGCGGTTATTGAGGCATGTTTTGATTTTGCTGATATTATTAGAGCTAGCGGAGTTGATGTTAGGGTTGCGGCTGTGACTGTTGCCCAGAATGATGTTGGGACGAGTACGAGAGACCCCGATTGTGGTTAATGACGATGGAGATACGCCTCCCATAGTACTGGAGGTGATCAGTAGAGGTTACGTACGAGACATTGGGAGATTTGGTTCAGAGGTTCCATGATCACACATAGGCTATCCTAGTCCATCGTATACAGAACTATTGATGAAGTTTCAGAAAGAGCAGGACACAGGATTGTTGGGTTGAGTCCTGCAGTTTAGGCTTAGACTGAGAGGAATTGCTGAGTTGGAGAGGATACAGGTAGGCTCAGAGCACCATGATTGTATTTTGAGAGTCAGAGAGTTGACCGACTCTAGCGCGGCATGTCCAAATAATGCAGAGAGAGTTGAGGCATATGCGACGACTTCGATTTTATGACCGAGTGAGAGTTGGCAGACTTGAGGCGTGTGCTAGGAAGCACATGGGCTACCGTCCTTAGATATGTTCATTAGTATTTTAGTATTGAGCAGTAGGGTTAGTGATGACCGTAGTGTTAGAAACTCGTATTTTTTGTATTTTGAAATCAATGTGATGTAATCACTAATGTTCGATGATATGAAATTGATATTTATCTATGATATGGTGTCATGATCTAATTTACTTATGCTTTTGCGTCACGCACTATGAGGTTTCCATGAACATATTTCGATCATGTATTTTCTATGTGAATTAACCGTAAATTTTATATAACACCGTTAGTGGTTTATTTATGATTGAATGAAATCTAGAATGTAGATCTTAGTGGTGTTGCTTCTTGTTATGGATGTGCACGTTAGGTATTAGAAAACCAGCTTTTGTCTGTATCGCTGTTGATATGTCTAGGGAAACGTGATTGTGTAGAAAGGATACCATCGGGTAACAGACTTCATACTACCTTGCCCCCTATTATGGTAGATTCACTTTTAATGTATTTCACATGCACTTAGTAAACTCCTAGGGGCCGTGTAATAGTCTGCATACTACCTTGCATATGCGTTGCTCTAGCGGCATACTAAGTAGACGGTGGGTTCGTGTAATTCATTCATGCTTTAGGAAATAATTACATAGATCATCACGGGTGTGACAAGGAAACAACACTAGGAGAAGCAATCTAGGGAGTAATACATGATTAAATAGACACAATCTTTTATCTTTTTGTTATCACCATTACTCCCAATGCTGACTGCACCAAAGGAAAAGGAGGAGCTAATCATGTACCTAGCCGCGGCCAAGGAAGCTATCAGCGCAGTTTTAATGACCGAAAGGGGAGGTAAGCAATTGCCAGTATACTTTATGAGCCGTGCCCTACGAGGGCCGGAGATCAACTACATCCCCATGGAAAAATTGGTATTAGCCTTGCTCAGCGCAAGCAGACGGCTGAAAAGGTACTTCCAGGCACATACAATTGTTGTAATTACGGATCAGCCGATAAAGCAATTATTGTTAAAATCAGAAATTAGCGGGAGGATGCTAAAGTGGAAATTTGAGCTAAAAGGATATGACATCCAATACAGGCCAATGACATCCATCAAAGGATAAATATTGGCATATTTTATCGTAGAGCGACCGGATGAAGAATCCCCGGACAAACTCATGGCAGAGCCAGAAGAATTACCGGAACCATGGATCTATGTCTTTGAAAAAGTTGGCAATTACGTAAATATTCTTATAAAAATCAAAATTACGTCTATATGCTTTTTAAACTTGAAAATACTCGTACATACCCAAATAAATAGTTTAAATATGATTAAATAGTTTTAGCCTCTAAAACTCGTATTTAACAGATTAAATTACCTTTTACCCTTCTTAAAATCAAACAAACACACTACACGGTCTATTCTTCTTCTCAAAATCCATTTTGTTTTCTTCATTGTGGAGTTGGTGGCTCGGTATTCACTCAAAGTTGATTTTTTTCAATTTGTATGAATACCAGGATGCGTCAATTCAGTGACATGTTCTTATTGTGTATTTATTTGATTATAGTGACATGTTCTTATTGTGTATTTATTTGATTATGTAAACCAAGTGGATTGTTTAACATTTCTATTGGCACGATTATGATTTAAGGGGAGTATCCTAATTAATAGCCTAATGAATTTCAGATATTAACCTCCTAACTTAGATCATCTTGTTAAATATATGTATTTATTAATCATCCACGCACACAATATTGCTTCAAACAATTGAATAATGGCACAACATTGAAAAGATTAATGGCCAATTGGGTACTTATTTTAACTAGACAAAAATTGCAGAAGGTTTGGCAAATAGGGGAAAATTAGCCTTATGGGTGGTGAGATAAGATCAACATAGACTCATTATTTGTCGGAAATCTCAACCATCTATTTTTTCATAAAAAATAAAAAAACTTACTTTCCACCTCTTTTTTAAAAATAAAATATCTTACAAACGGTAAATCGTTACACGACAAAAAATACACTATCGCGACGAGTATTTTTTTATCTTTCAGTAGACGGGTGACACGATATACTTTCAAAGAACTTTTTTTCGATTTTTTTTTCAGTCACGAATTGCGAAAATCATATAGAATTCGTAATCCACGAATCATATAAAATTTTAAAATATTTCTTAAAATCACTGTATTATTTCATAAATCATAAAAATGATTTGTGATTCTAACGAACTTTTTTTCAATTTTGTTTCATATCTCGAATTGCGAAAGTAATGATTTCATAAAATCAAATATGTTTCTCTTCATAAAATCATATATGATTTCATAAAATCATATATGATTTGTGATTCCGACGAACTTTTTTCCAATTTTATTTCAGTCACGAATTGCGAAAATCATATATGATTCGTAAGACGAATCATATATGATTTCATAAATCATATATGATTTCATAAAATCGTATATGACTTCATAAAATTATAAAAAAAAGTTCGTCGAAAGTACATAGTGTCGCCCCTCTATAGAAAGATAATTTAATTCTCGTCGCGATGAAATTATTTGTTTTGCATAACGATTTAAACATGTGTGAGATATTTAATTTTTATTTTAATGTGAAAATTGAGTTTTTTTTTGATGAAAACATGAGTGTGCTTCAGTGATCGGCTCCATTGAGTCTATGACAAATATTGGGTCTATATTGAACTTTTAGCTATGGGTGGTACCGTGGTAAAGTGTTCATACGTTGAATGAATATATATGTAATTTGAGCAAGGGTATAAATGTAACATAACAATTGAAGTAACATCTGAATTGTAGTTTGACTATTAAAGTCATTTAATTATAATGAAATTAATTACTTGGATATTTATATATGGTTTTATTTTTATTATTTACTATATATATAATATTCTTATATAATATATATATAAATATAAAAAGTATATTTCAAGTTATGAGTATAATGCCGTTAACTTAATTTTAATAGGAATATTGACAGGATCATCATGAAATTCTAAAAACCCAAAACACAATCTCAGACCATTAAATTAAACTCATTCTCAATGTCAATTCGCCCCCACGTGTGCATTTCGTGAAATTTGTGTTGGGTACGAGAGTAGAAGGGGTGTTGGGGGGGGGCATATCTTCCCTAAAGAGAAACAAAAAGAGCGGGCACCATTAGTCATGGGAAAAAAAGGAAACAATAAAAATTGATTCATTAGCGGGAGCAGAGTCTCGAAAAAAAATAGAAAGGTACTTTCATGAGAGAGAATAATATTTATTAGTTGTTGTGAGTGGGTATTTGTGTTTTGGAGATATTTTTAAATGATGAATAATAGAAAAAAATTAATGAAAGAAAGAAGGAGTTGCAATGTTTGAGGGAAAGTTGAAGGAAAAGTTTTTGGAGAGAGAATAAGTTGATGTGGCGAGGAAAAACTCTGACCACACCCTCCATCCTAAGAAAAAGCTGACAACAATGACACGTGTCGAATTGTGGTGGTACCGTGTGCATTTCGCCAAATGTTATCAAAGGTTCAAGAAACAAGGGTCCAAATAGGTAAACGGCTTAAGGCTGGTCACAGTAAGAACATCGGGGGTCGGGGGGGGGGGGTGGGGGTGGGGGGGCATATCTTCCCTAAAGATAGAAACAAAAAGAGCGGCACCATTAGTCCATGGGAAAAAAAGGCAACAATAAAATTGATTCAATTAGCGTAGCAGAGTCCGAAAAAAAAATAGAAAGTGTACTTTTCATGAGAGAGAATTATTAATTATTAGTTGTTGTGAGTGGGTATTTGTGTTTTGGAGATATTTTTAAATGATGAATAATAGAAAAAAATGAATGAAAGAAAGAAGGAGTTGCAATGTTTGAGGGAAAGTTGAAGGAAAAGTTTTTGGAGAGAGAATAAGTTGATGTGGCGAGGAAAAACTCTGACCACACCCTCCACCCTAAGAAAAAGCTGACAACAATGACACGTGTCGAATTGTGGTGGTACCGTGTGCATTTCGCCAAATGTTATCAAAGGTTCAAGAAACAAGGGTCCAAATAGGTAAACGGCTTAAGGCTGGTCACAGTAAGAACACCGGACGACCTACATTTTTTCTGCCACTTTAGCTTTCTCTCTCCGGCGACCTACAGACGACCTTTTAGCCACACTAAGGCGACCTACATCTTTTTTTTAATTAACTGACACGTTAGCTTTCTCTTTCCGGCGACCTACATCTTTTTTTTTAATTAACAACAAAATTAAAATTCATTAATAATAAAAACAATACATAAAATAAAATTCGATTACTTAAAAGTACAAAAATTACAGTACAAAATTTAAAACACGATATGAAATCAAACAACATTTTACAATGCTCTATAGTTCCTAATGAACTCTTCTTTATAAGCCATGTTGCGATGCAACTCGTGCCTTGCCACCATCATCTTCATGGCGTTTCGCATGTCGGCTCCTTTGAGCCTTTCAAAAATTTCTCGATCGTGGTCGATAAGGGGATTATCAGGCTGCGAACCCAACCTGATTATTTGAGACCTACGTAGTCGAACTCATTCTAAAAAGCGAGTAAACAAGTACAACATTTTCTCCTCCAATCCGACTTCCATATCTAATTCTTCTTGAAGTTTCATAAGGAGTTTTAGTCTCACGTCATTTGGTTCAGTCACCATAGTTTTTGAAATAGTAGTTGAGGAGAGTTTTTGAAATGAAGATGTGTTTAGAAATAATGAGAGTGAGGAGTATTTATAAGGGGAAAATGATCCGTTGGGGGATATTTCATTCATTTAAATAAAAATACAAATTATATTACGAAATTTAAAAAACAATACAACATATAAAAACAACAGTCCTATTTGTTTTTTACATGCATCCAAACATATTTATTATTCATTTGACGTTCTATTTTTGTCGCCTTTTTAAACAATGCGTTATGAATCTCGTAATCTTTATCAGATTCTTGTTTTAAATAAGTGTCAACCGAAGCACGTTTCTTTTATGGAATGTCATTGCATTCATCGTATGCTTTCCTCAGATTATCTTTAACTATGCTTGCATTCATAAATTCAACGGCTAAGTTCATAATCGTTAGCTGACGAACTTTTTCTTCATCGATTTGTTTCTAAACCATAGTTTTGATTTCATTGGCGGATGTGAAAGCGAAGAAGCCATTAAAATTTTTGGGTAGAAATTAAAAGTGTATAACAGATGGAAGAATTTATGAAAATGAATAAAGTGTATATATAAATTGGTTATTAAATGATAAAATAAATCGAGTATTTATAGTGTTAAAAAAGGTTTAAATTTAAAAAGTTAATTTTTTATTAAAAGAGGGGGTCATATGCTTGGTCGAGAATACGACCCACTCGTCCCAAATAGCAAATTAACGACCAACATGGAGGACACTTCACAATGAGGCGACCGACAAGAGACACCAAAGACCAAGTCGGTCGTGTATACCATTGTGATCAGCCTAAGTTTCAAGAGATGTCTTCGTTTTATAAACCACACACAGAAGTGTCTCAAGTCTCTGAGCAACACCTTGACATCTCTAACATGTGCATTTTGGCATTTTTGTGAAATTGACTCGTTTTATCACGACGCCCATACTTTTCCATTATAATTCGTTCTATCCGATAGATCCACAGGTTTTTGCACAACTTTACATCACATCATCCAACCAATAAACCCTATTGTCTTTTATTAGTTATTTGCACATATTACGCTATAGATCATATGCTACCCCTGTTGTAACCCTTTCGAGTTCACGCCCAGATGTGGAAAGAAACGTACTATAACTTCAAACTAGTTCACCACAAATTCATGATAATCTTACTATCAAATATTGTTCTAGATAGGTATCAAATAAGGAGTAACGTATAAATATACGTTACTCTGTATTCGTGGTAATCTTATATTATCATAGTATTCATACAATGGTTACAAACTGAGTATTTCACAATCAAGCCGACAAGTTAAACGTTTCTTCAAACACTGGCTATGGGTTCAAGACTTGTCATTAAATAACAAAGTATTTTAAATTAAATATTACAGAAAAAAGTATACAAAAGAAAGAGACTCCCGAGTTAAGCTGGAACAGTGAACTTATAGGATGCATGCGAAAGAGAATACAGACCCCAGCTATGATGGATAAGTTCGGCTTTAGAATCTGCACCTGATGCACCCATGGTAACATGTAACGGATAGAAATGATCAGGCGATGGATGAGCCATGGTTGCATGTGGAGCCTTCTCCTTATAGTCATTTACATCTTGATACCTTCCATCAATTAGTGCTTCTTTAAGCCACGCATCAAACTCTTGTGCCCATGGTTGCACTGTAGTGGGGTTGGACGGTGTTATGATGTTGTGGGTGGTGCCTCCTGAACCAACAATGAGAACCCCTTCGTCTTTGAGGGGTGACAATGCTTTACCCATGTTGTAATGGTAAGTGGCGTCATTGTTTGTTTGGACTGATAGTTGACACACTGGAATATCGGCTTCTGGATACATAAGCATTATTGGGACCCATGCACCGTGGTCGAGCCCACGTTTCTTATCTTCGTCGACTCTGTCAAACCCGGAAGACATGAGCAGTTCCTTGACCCTCTTGGCCAATTTTGGAGCTCCGGGTGCAGGGTACTTGAGCTGGTTTTGAAACAAATTTAAGGAGGTTAGTTGAGAGATACTACATATATATACATTATCAATACAGCTAACAAACGGGGGTCTTGCATTCATATGATCAAGTCATTTATACATTTCTTGTGCTTGTTTATATTTCAAAACTCAAAACATGACTCAGGTGCATATACATAACTATACATAAACTGTTGTTTAACTTTATGTGATTATTTCTAAGTTCACGTCATAACTTTTTAACACTATATAATTTTCTAACTCTCCTGCATCATACCCTATGAAACACAGTACACTCATAATATCAAGTTATATTTGCTACCATTTCTGTTATCGGATCCTCTAAAGAGTGATGGGACTTACATGCATCGTTCTTGTCAGTTTGTCAAATAGCAACCACCACACTACTAAAAATGTATAAGAAAATTTACATTTCCAGTTTATGATTGCTTCATGAGCAAATCAGATATTATTGTACTTATAAAGGCGTGTTTGGATTACTTATTTAATATAGATTATGCGTTTCAAAACGGATAATCAGATAATTAGCGATTACAAAACGTTATTTTGAAAAACAGTGTTTGAATTTTATTATTCTTTTTGATATCGGAATAATCAAATAATCATTTTTTTTGAGTGTTTGTCAACTCAGGTTATTTTATAAATTAATAAGCAAAATAACTAAAAAGGGCATTATATATACGAGTTTTATAAATTAAAAATATAATTTTCTTCCTATCAGGTAACAATTTATTTGCACAACCATTGTATCTATTTTTGTAAAAATATACCAACATAATCTAAATCATTTCTTTTTTGTTTTTACCTTATCTAAAAACTAAAAAATAAATCATTTGCACACCAATATCATTTTCACCGCATATTTGACTTCACCCCCATCCCCAATTTTATCCCCATACTTATTTCAACGAAAAACAACCCAATCAAACTTTTTAATTCTTACGTAGATCTTCGTCAATATCACCATACTCATTCACAAAGAAAATACCAAAAAAAAGTTTGTTTTTTTAACGGCAAGTTAGTGGTTAATGATTCGAGCCCACAGTGAAATCCAATTGGGCAGTATGCAAGCCTCGAACCTTCGCCATAAACCTCACTCCTTATTTCCCTTTGAAGATCAATGGTGAGACTCGAACCTGAGACCTCCATTTGGAGGTTGATACGTTTGAAATGTTATTGACACGTGAGGTGCACGTGTTAGTGTTTTCACTACACATGTGAGGTGCACGTGTGTCTTCCCAATAACGGACTTCACAGTTTTTGGCGCCAAATCCATTCTTTTTAAATACTAACTTTACATTCATTTGAGATCATCACTTGTAAAATACAAAATTCTCTCCCTCATTGTAATCTTGTAACAAACATTCAATTGTAATTCAATTTTGAGATCATTTCTAGTTCATTGATTTCCTGATTGTATTGCTTGTTCTTACTTCAAATTCTTAGTAATTCCTGGTTTGATCTTATCTTTCCAATTAACTAGTATCAAGTGGTATCAAAGCGCTATCCTGGCACTCCGATCATCTTCTCCGACGTATTTTCAGAGAAGAAATCCAATCAAGTGTTAAACATACTTAGCGATCACAAGAACAGCCCATAAGTGGTTAAATTCTTTGTTTTTGAACCTATGGTCAGTGGAGTATGGTTTAAGTAGATCTAATACCCACATTGTTAACAACTATCACTAAAAAGAATACACTACAAGAAACAGGAGAACAGGTGACGGACTTTTTCCCGGCGACATATGTCACTGGGGAATATGCACTAAACGACAAAATCGATCCTACGTGGCACCAATTCTCGTAGAAAATTTGGTCAAAGTATTCTGAACTTTTCCCCGACGACATGTTGTCGGTGATAAGGTCGTTAAAATTTAACCAAATATTTATACGTAAAACGTGGCGGGAAATTTTCCCGCTTACTTTTCCCCTGGGGAAAGTGTTATTAGAAATTATAAAGTTTTATTAATATATCACAAATATATCAAAAATAAAAAGACACTTTCCCCGGCGACATGTCGCCGGGGAAAGGGTTATTAAAAAATTATAAATTTGATATATTTATCACAAATATATCAAAACTATATTTTTTACTAAAAGTTTTATTAATATATCAAAACTATATTTATTAAAAAACTAGAGTTTTTAATAATTAATATTTAAAAAATATATTATTTAAAATTATTTTTTATAAAATAATTTCGCCGGGGAAAACGTTTGACTTTGTTGACTTTTAATTAAACTACGTTTTTTAGATTTGTTTCGGTCCGATATTCCGTATATTTTAACAAAAAATATATATACGTTTTTAAGGTGATATCGTTATACATAAACACATTCATATCGTTATACATAAACACATTCATATCATAAAAGTTTAAACAAAGTCTTCACATACAATAAAAAAAACATACGAATTACATTGCAAATGACAAACTACTCGAAATCATACGAATTACATTGCACATGACAAACTACTCCAAATCAAGTTTTTCCATTTCATTGAGAACTTCGTGAAATAGTGCAGCCGAATTAACTGTATGTTGTTCCGGATGCATATGCATTTCCATTGTTGCCTTGAGTACACTTATCTTTCCACGCAAGTGCTTGCAGTTTGAGCACTCTCTATTTCTTGAAGATCCTAGAGAATAGTTTGTAGGTGTTGAAGGTCCAGAAGAATAGCTTGGAGGCGTTGAAGGTCCTGAAGAATAACTTGGAGGTGTTGAATGTCCTGCAGAGTAACTTGGAGCTCCAGGAGAACTCATCAATTCACGAAGTCGGGTCTCTTTCCATAAAAAAAATCCACATCCAAAATGTTTCGGAGGCTGTTAAATAGTAAAGAAATCAATTCTTTTAACAACTACTACAACCCAAGATTATATTACAACAAATAAAAAACATGTGATTGTTCACCTTTGAGTTGTGACATGCATAGGATAGTTTACCAAAACTCTCAGGTTTAACGATTTGTCGAGAACTACATTCTCCTTCTGCACACGCGACACGCAAAAGCTCATGTGGCACCCATCTTCACCATCTTTTTGTGGTATGTGATGGTAAAAGTGTGTGTATGTTTGTGCTTGTGATAGTACTCTGCTTTGATGGGTATAAAACAGTTTTTGGCTGGCGTATTTGGCAGAAAATATTTGCGGGAGTATTTGCGGGAAGTTATTGCAGGAGTTTTTGGTGTGAGTATCTGTTAACGTTTAATGTATATACCATAAACATATCGACCATCCAGTTTTTTATTCAGACTTAAAGGTCCTAATGAACACTCCTTTAAAATGTATAACCATAACATATCGTCTAATGTATAACCATAACATCTTGACATGTCAATGAACACACCTTAAAAAATGTATAACCATAACATATCGTCTAATGTATAACCATAACATCTCGACATGTCAATGAACACACCTTAAAAATGTAGATAAATACCAATGGTGTTGACATACACATTTTTATTCAAGACATAAGTCTTCACATAAACCATTTATTACAATGCATTCAATACAAATGCCTATGGTGCAAACATGAACACACCTTAAAAACATAGATAAACACACATACACTTAATGTGTTGACACACCTTAAAAATGTAATAAACTCACATACACTATGTGTTGACCATTGTTAACACCTTGAAAACTAGAGAAACAATACATACACTTAATGTGTTGACATACACATTTTTATTCAAAGGGAACATTCCCCTTCAAATTTTCAATGAAAAGCATCTTCTCATCAGCCCTATCCTCTACCTCCCTTTCTAGGGCCTGCAACCTTTGAACCATCTCCTCGTCTCTCTGTACTAGCTCTTGCAAGTACTTAATTAACCTGTCATTGTTCACAACCCAACCAGGAGAAGCTTCAAGTTCTTGAGCAAAACAATGGATATACTTTTATGGCAGCACAACTCACACTCACTATTATTGGATCATGCGGGCCACCTAAGGTCACTTCCTTGGCCCTCCAAAATACAAACCCAAAACATCTGACCAAGTAGTTGACTGGGCCAAGCTAACAACTCCAGAATCCGCTCAAGTGCCACATTGTTGTTTGTATTTTTGGTTCAATGCATATGATACAACCACAACCCTATATACACAACTATCCACTAAGAATACACGTTGCTATACACCCTACTTTGAAAGCCACTTACCCACCCTTTAAATATGAGCCACTATCCTACAACACAATCAATTGTGCAGACAACTATTTATACAGTATGAAGATATAAAATATTCAATTGTGTAACATGTCTTGTATCCTACAACATAATCAATTGTACAGATAACTATTAACACAGTATGAAAATATAAAAATATTCAATTGTGTAACATGTCTTGTATCCCATGAATGCATACGAGTACTTGAATACTTGAATAAACCATGTCGACTCATCCGTTGAACGTCGAATGTATAACCATACCATATCAACTCATCTGTTGAACGTCTAATGTATAACCATACCATATCGACTCATCCGTTGAACGTCTAATGTATAACCATACCATATCGACTCATCCGTTTAACGTCTTAGGCATAAGGATATCATATCGACTCATCCGTTTAACATCTCATGTATAACGATATCATATCGACTCATTCGTTTAGCGTCTCGTGTACAACGATATCATATCGACTCATCCGTTTAACATCTCATGCATAATGATACCATATTGACTCATCCGTTTAACCTATCGTGTATAACGATATCATATCGACTCATCCATTTAGCCTCTCATGTATAGTGATACCATATCGACTCATCCTTTTAACGTATCGTGTACAACGATAGCATATCGACTCATCCATTTAACCTCTCATGCGTAACTATATCATATCGACTCATCCGTTTAACCTATCGTGTATAATAATAGCATATCGACTCATCCATTTAGCCTCTCATGTATAGTGATACCATATCGACTCATCCTTTTAAAGGTAGCGTTACTACATACATATCAACTCATAACCTTTAACGTCTCCATGCATAACGATGATCATATCACTCAATCCTTAACTCTCATGCATAACGATATCATATCGACTCATCCGTTTAACGTCTCATGCATAACGATATCATATCGACTCATCCGTTTAACGTCTCATGCATAACGATATCATATCGACTCATCCGTTTAACGTCTCATGCATAACGATATCATATCGACTCATCCGTTTAACGTATCGAATAACATACTCATCTATTTAGCCTACATTATAGTGAGACCATAAAAAAAAAAAAGCTGACTCATCCTTTTAACGTATCGTGTACAACGATAGCATATCGACTCATCCATTTAACGTATCGTGTATAACGATAGCATATCGACTCATCCGTTTAACGTCTCTTGTATAACGATATAATATCGACTCATCCATTTCCTTATTGTTGGTCCTCGGTTCGGTCGGTCTGGTTCGGTCTTACGAAAAGACCGGTAATTTTTTCTTGTTTGACCGGACCGGAGACCGAACAGGACCGGACCATTTCGGTCAGGTGTTTTGGCCAAACTTGGTTTCGGTCCGATCCAGTTTTCAAACAGTGAGCACCCCTACCCATACTTGCGGTAGTAGTCTAATTAACATATTTTTTTGTTAATATTTTATATTTTTTTAATTTACTTAAATTAAATTTATTATATAATTTTCTTTAAAATGTAAGGTTAAAAAACTTAAAAGCGACCACTTGTGGTCCCTATAGGTATATGTGGTCGGAAAAGGTTTTGGCACAATTATTTCCCGAAAACTTAAATGTACCGCTGAATGTTTTTCGTTTTCCCGCCTGATGTATAACGACCACTTGTGGTAGCTATAGAAACACATGTGGTCGTTAGAAACTTACCAAAAAGCAAATTTACTTTTCACCCACCAAACAAAAACACTTAGAAATAATTTCATCTCCTTTTCACTCACTTCACCACCACCGCCAAAAAGGGGTAAAGATTTAGGTTTTCTTTTATCAATTTCATCACAATTTCATCTTATTTTCTTTTATCATTACACAAAAAGGGGGTGAAATCAACTTGATTGTTACCTTTATCAAATTATATTCCTCATTAAAAACCCAATTAAGAAACTCATATGTTTAATTGATTTACAGGGTTCAGCAGCTAACACAAAAAGGGGGTGAAATCAACTTGTTGTCGTTGCCGCTGCTGCATCACTCGCCTTTTTTTTTGTTAATTTTCTGTTTGCTGCTCTCCACGAGGTTAGTTTTCTTGTTAATTTTATGTTTTTTGATGTTTGGTTCTGTAACTTTATGGTATGTTTGGTGTTGTTTGATTATATGATATGTTTGACTATATGATATGTTTTTTGATGTTTGGTTCTGCAACTTTATGGTATGTTTGGTGTTTTTTGATGTTTGGTTCTGTAATGAGCCATTCTCCACATGTATGATACTAGTTTTTTGTTTATTTAATTATCACTTTGGTCCTAGGCTTGAATGAAGAAGTGTTTACAGATTATAAAACGAATATGCTGTTACAAGTGGTTGGAGTTATTTGCTTGTATCTTTGTTCCTAAATTAGCCTAAAAAATATATTACTAATCGATTAATTAGCTATTGCATTGTTGTATGTTACAACCACCTCACAAAGATGCATGATACCTCCTAAAAGGTTGTTTATTATCATAACTAAGTTTTGTTAAATATTTGAAAGATCATACATTTCTGTAGTTTCTATTTTTGCTTCTAGCTGCACTTATATCCTGGTTTTGTGGAGGTCTTAGCCCAAACATGTACGAATAAGTACATTTGGCGTTTATGTGATTCATTACACCCATTTTGACCCATTTCACCCATTTTAACTCAATAATCTATACATTTGGGCTAAAACGGGTGAAATGGGTCAAAACGGGTGAAACATGTACTAATAACTAGCTTTGTCATTTATATTACACCTGTTTCACCCATCTTGGCCCAAACATGCACGAATAAGTACCTTTATCGTTTATGCGAGCCATTAGACCCGTTTTGACCCATTTCACCCATTTTAGCGCATATAATGTACAATAGTTAAAGGGTTGCTTGCTATAGTAGATTGGTAGGGATTAAGTACATGGGGGATGCAGGTAGTGGAAGTATAATGATTTCTTCATTTCAACCGTATAATTTACTCAACATTACGAATGAGCATAGAGTGACAGGTAATAAACAAAACAACACCACTTCAGCTGGAATTTACTTCTTTGATTTTAATAAAATGGGTCTAGCCGCCTAGGCTTATTGTCTGTGTTTCTTAATATCACAGAACATGTACTCATTTTTACTTTTATCCTTGTTAGCCATTTACTTGGATATAGTTGTTAAACAAGGTGACAACATCAAACATGGTATATCTGTTGTGATGTAATCACTGAAATTTGCAATAGTTTTACACTTCCCTGTGATACATTTTTCTATTTGTTAGCATCGTTTACCTGCCACTTTCGACGTATTGTTTTCCATTAGTTTTCTTAAGCTTCTCAACCAATCGTTTTTAGACTGATTGTATATTCAGTTCAAGGTGGGAAGTGAGTCATGCTTATGTTTTAATGGTATTTGTGCTTATTAGAAGATCAAGAAACAAGAAGCACCAGGCTTCTAGTTCAGTGTCGTTTGCTTTGTAGTGTACGTTTGCCTGCAACAAAGATCCAGATGATTTTTCTTCATGGCATTAATTTGTTTTTCATTCATAGTAACACATTGGTCATGGTTGCTTGACTGGAACCTGTTGTCAAATAGTCTTATGTAATCAACCAAAGAGCACACACCCATGCTTACACACTACAACTTTACAAGTTCAAATTTTGCATACCTGTTCAACCTTGACATCTATGGATATCTCACGGTTCATGTACAAAAACAGATTTGGTTTGTAATGTTTTATTTAACTTGTTTATTGAATTTACAGAACAAGATGATCGAGCTGAGGGAGGCTCTCAAGAAGGGCGAGATACTCCTTTGACTGTTGATCAAATAATGAGCCAGGTCTTGGGTAAGAGCAGGGGCTTTAAACCGGGACGAGGTAGGAGGTTGCCTAATAGTGCATCTGCTTTGCCCTCATGTTCTGCACATTCCGACCCACCAATGATGTCTCAAGAGGCGTGGGCCAGGTATTTTGTGGCGAATCAAGATCAGATAGCCCAAATCTACCAACTCTTTGTCAATAACAACATGCAGGTTCCCGTGCCTACTTTGCTCAACCCAGCTCAATTCATGGATGTTGTTCGGGATCCCCTCGAAGATGATGTTGCCCTTGGAGATGGTGTTTCCCCCGGAGATGGTGTTGCCCCCGGAGACGGTGTTGCCCCTGGAGATGAGTAGGGCGGGATATAGCTGCTAGGTTGGTTTGTTGAACATATTATGATTTTGAACTATTTCTGTTATGTCATCTTTAGGTTCTTCTTGTTGAATCGTTGAACAATGCTTTTGAACTATGTCGTTGAATCGTTAGAACAATGCTTTTGAACTATTTATGTGATTTAGTTAGGTTAAGTTCCTGTTTGTAGTGAGTTGTGTTTAATTCTGAAATTTAGGTAAACGGAAATGGTAGAAATATCCTGGAGTGGTCGAGTGCAAGGCTGGGGCCCCAAACCCGGCAGATATCCTCGTAGCACCACATGTGGTCTCTACAGGTGCATGTTCTGACACCTAAATTTCAAGTCTATAGTGACCACATGTGGTCTCTACAGGTGCATGTTCTAACACCTAAATTTCAAGTCTATAGTGACCACATGTGGTCTCTACAGGTGACTGTTCTGACACTTAAATTCAAGTCTACTGTGACCACATGTGTTCGGTACAAGTAGTCTGAAGCCAAAAGTATTGTAACGACTAGGTTGTAGAGACCGTCGTTAGAAATATAACGTGGTTGTAAAATCATAGCCCAAGTCAACGAGTGGTCTTAAATTCTAAAATGTTCATTAGAACTTCTAACGACCGACCTTTTACGACTTCCTTTTTTACAACTACATGTGGTCATTAGAAGCTGTAACGGCCACAAAAGGCAACTTTCTTCGGACTAATTCTGCGAAAAGCGAAAAGATGAGAAGAGCTCCATAAAGTACGAGCGACCACATGTAGGGATCTTAAACCGGAATTTGTTTGGAGTCTTGGTTGCTACGGCAGCCACACAAAACCAAAACCAAACCACATCAATCTTTTCTACCAACATTTACATACACCATACATCCAGGTCTAAATACCTCAAAAGTTTAAAGGTTTGATTAACCTTTAATAGGTTAAGCCAATAAGAAGCTAGTTTTTGTATGAAAATTAGGGTTTTCATTCCATAATTTCAAGCCAAGGGTTTAAATCACAAGGGCGTGATTTATTTTCCATTCATCATTCCATCACACTAAGGTTATCTAAAACCCTACTTATTTCATAATCATGATTTTATGTGTATATAAGTTCCTTATAGCAAGAAAACACCAGTTAGGGAACTTTAAACATTAAAAAATTTTTACTTTTATCATCATGTGTACACGTTTTCATATGGTTAGGTGATTGGTAATATCGCAACATTTGTAAGGATATAAATTTGTAAGTGTAAACTTTTGGCGTATAAATGGAAAAATTATATGTATAAAAACGTGTAGTTAAAAGTTACTTAAGGAAAGTAATTGATTTCATATGATGTTAATGACTGTGGTAATCTTGATATCATGGACACATGGACATATGAATGGGACAAATGACACTAGAGTATGTGTAAGACATAGTGTATAAAATAGAAGACTTTGTAGATTTACTAATAAGAAAAGTTAGATAAACAAAGTATTCAAAAAAACCAAAAAAAATATTTAGAGGACTGTTTGACACGAATTATTAGGCATTGGAAGTTATATTTTATAAACATACTACATCTCATGACATTCCAAAAAGGTAAGAAACTTGTAAAAAAAATACCGATTTAATAAACGAAAAAGATACGTATTTACGAGTTTTAAACGATATTAACCGATGTATAAAAGGAATTTTTATAAAAACTTGATATTAAAAAAGTTCTACAAACAGAAGGTTTGGTATGTTATTTAAATCACACGTATTTTTAGATTCCAGAAACCAATAAGAAACAGTAATTTTCATTAAAAACGAGAGAGTTCTGAATTATGCAGTAAATACTTAATTGTATAAAAATACTTTTTTATAAAACATTTTTTCTAAAAGTACTGTTCATAATCAGGGAACATTTTGGTGTGTTGGAAACCGCATAAAAAAATAAAATTTCATGGTCGAGATCTGTCTTGAAAGAATTACTAAAAACGGAGCTTAAAAACAATAAAATTACGGCGGTAGATAATGATTGTTTATAAAAAAAGTAATATTATAAACTATACAGTAAAAAAGTACTTATTACATCGACAAAACTTGAATATTTTAAACTTCAATAATATGATAGAACTGCAATCAATATCGAAGTACGTACTCGGAAAAAACCTAATAACGAGGCGATTACAATAAAATTACGACATTTTACCCGGTTTGACGTTAATTAAAGTTATAAAAATAAGTTTTAAACTGGTATGAACATATAAAATCACTGTTCATGCAAGACGATAAAAACTAAAATGGTCATAGTTTGATAACAGACGTCTTAATTATATTACAAAGGCGGGACATAAAAACGCAAGAAACGACTTGAAACATGACAGTTTATTATTTGTTTTTACCCAAAGTAATTTAGAAACGTTTTAACTGTATAAATAGATTGTCACACTAAAACAATTAGATGTAGACTAGCTATATAAATTATATATGTATAGTTACCAATGTGATTTATACTTAGACGACCAATATTGGATTAGTGCACATTGATCATTACCGGACACATTTTCTGTGATACACTTGATAGTCGCTCACTCAAAGGTAGTTCATAGCCCTCACGTTTACACATGATATGTTTTATAGTTTTTGGGTGAGAAACATCACTGTTCTATAATGGAACACAAGGGATAATTTTTATATTAGATACGTTTGCCTAAGTACATAACCCCAGTTAGCCCCATAATCATGTAAGGTCATTACTGGATTGTAGTGTAATGTTAATGAATGAAGCTATTGAATGACTCACCGTCGGGTGATTACTATCACTGGCAAACGAACGTATAAACCATGTTAATATAGGAGTTGCGGTTAAACACAGCCACGGCAATGTACCATTTTTATGGTAATCATTTATGTCGACTCAGTGTCATAGCTTAGGGCAACGTAATTTACATTTATATGCAATGTCCTCATCGTTTGCATTATCATCACTTGGAAAATATTTGGTGTCCTACAATATACATTTATCAAACCTATGAATTCACCAACATTATTGTTGACTTTTTAAAGCAATGTTTTCCAGGAGGTCAATAAGCACGAGGTGCAGGGGATACATTGGTGGTTTTAATTGATATCATGCTTGAAATTTGTCGCATTAAATTTTGTATATCTGTTATTCGTGAAATCTTTGAAAGTTGAACAAGGTGAAAGCTGCGCTTATGAACGAAATTCTTTGTTAAATCCAAGTACCGTTTTAAAACACTTTTTATCGTTCTATAGATTCTTAGTGTTATTGATCTATGAATAACACCCTTGTCCCGTAGTCCAGAGTGACACCAATGTGGGTGTTACAGATCTAGTACAATAGCCAAGGTTAATAGAGAACCAGTCAAATGTTTGTTACGGGACGATAACCATTTTCAAACTTTGCATTCAGCAAAGGTTTACACAACATACATACGGGCAGACATACACTAGTGTTGCATTAGTTGTTGTACAATTCAGTTTGATTGAATATACAGTTATAAGTAATTGGTATTACTATAAGTGTCTTCTTATATTAAATACGAATAAAAGCTATTGTGATTTTCATACAGTCATGTCAGATGTCAATGATTAGGGTCACAACACAAGCGAGATATCAACCTTTTGAGACTTATCATAAGGGAATCACCAGGATTGTTGGATCCTAGCAGAGAGGACTCCCCTAGATTCTAGATACCTATATTAGATCGCCTAGAGGCCCCGGCCATCACCAACTACAAACCTGGCCCTTAGACCACATCAACACCCCTACCTAGGTTTTTGTCCCTGAGCCGAATATCTCAGAGTATATTGCCGCAGAGCGATGTTTTCCGGCTAGACAGCCACGCCTCGCTGCCTCACCTACTGCGCAGTCCACCAAGTATGATTCGAGTCCGATCCTGAGGCGGACCCAGAGAATGACAACGAGGACCTGAGGAGGATCCATCGATTATCCTATCCCGACGAGAGATGACGCAATGATAGGATGATCATCAGAGGATATGTGGATATGATGTTGACAATCGAAGCCGTGAGAGAGGAGAGGAGCACCCACTCCTCCGGCTTTGCGGGTTGTATCGTTAAACAGTTTGCTGATCAGCCTTAAGCTGCGAGGAGACAAAGCGTTCGATGACCAATGAGTCTGCGGCCACACCACCACCACACCCTGCATATCGTGTGATAGCTAGGAGTTTACTAGTCCCAGCCTTACCATACACCAGTTTATGTCCCTATGCAGAGGTTGCCAACTTCGCGCATATCTACTCTACCAATCATCAACCGCGTTCACCCTATGTGCCATCCAACCACACCACTTCACACTAGATACCGTTCTTCACCACTACTACCTAATACAATCCCCGATACCATCCCATCACTACCAAGTTTCTCCACACTTCCAGTATCATCACCATCCGGTTATCTCCAGCAACCACCTGGTAGTCCGAATCGCTGGTTGCTTATCACGGGCTAGGATCTGGCTGAGAGCCGGGCCGGCATCTCTAACTTTCCATTCACTAACAACACCACCACCCATCATACGCTCTCCACACCAGACCAGCTGCAACCATCATCAGGACACCACCCTTGCATTAACTCTCTACTAACTGGTAAGGACCAAGACCCCGAGGGTACCTACTGACCACCTCTAGAGGGTAGGAGATCACTCTGGGGCCTGCATACGAGGTCAAGAGAAGCACGCTCTGCTGCAGGCTAGAACCACGCTTAGGTCTTACGGGGCAGACTAGGGTGTGTGTAGCTAAGAATAGGGATTGCAAAGCATGTCCCAGAGAGAGATGTTGGATATGGGATCACTGACTCGTGAGATGAGATAGTTTAACCCTGCAAGAGGCTCAAGTTAGTAACGGGACACGGAGTTGGTCGACATAATTGACACAGCGTGAGACTAGGTTAGGTCAGGAACGGATAGATTTATACGAGGTTAGACGATGAGCAGTCTGGGCGACAGCTATTGGCTGGTCGGCTCAACATGTTGTTTAGGGATAGGCGTGCACATGCACGTACTGCTAGACTCATGGAGACTAAGGCTAGATTCTAAGAGCGTGGGGATGATCTATATGCGAGTAATCTGGCCGTGCTAGGTTATCGCTAAACGTACCACAATGTTTCGCTCTACCAGTCACGAATCAGAGAGTTACATCAGCAACCGTAAGACGACCGTGATTACAGAGATGCTGGCGGCAATCACGGACAGAAGCAGCCACAGAGGCACTAGAACTAATAAAGAACTTCAACTCAATGACAGAGTTTCAGAGTACAGCAGGACCCTCCAAAGGTCCTGGCAGAGCCAAATACCGAGGAGGCCGTAGCAGTTCCTAATTCTGTATGCTATTGTTCTTTTACTACCTACTAATATTTACGGGGTTTCAATCCCCATATGTGCTTTAGTTGTATATAGTCTTTTCTTGTAACTCTAATTATTGTGAACATGTTGATCTAATACCAATCATGGATTTTTCAAATAGATATGGAATGGTGGTAACTAGGTCATGTCTGTAATTCGAATATTTGGTTGTTATAAAATTCGATGTGGTTAATCTTTATTATTACAATTCAGTTTATGTTCACTATCGATGTGATGCTCACTTTACTTATTATTTGCATATGTCTGTCATGGTTATGATTTTACAAAATACAACTGGGTATTATATTTGTCTGTATTTTGAAGAAAATGCACCAAAAGAGCACGAGTTCAAACATACCCCAAAACAACCGACACAAATCTGCACTAATGCCCACTGTCAGCACTGATTAATCCAAGGCGTTACTGCCGCTTTGGCACACGTGATGCAAACACGAATGGCGTCGACAGCCACAAGTCAGGAACTATCTAGGAGAAACCGAGCGAGCCCTCGTGATTTGCTACTTACCCAGACTCAATAAGTGCCTACCTCTATTTTTCAAAGCCACAGAAGAGTTTTGTCGAATTGACTCAATGGATTAAAAATGAACTGTTTTCCGCCTAAGCAACTGATCTGTGAGAAACCAAATAAATTCTCCACGTGTACTCTTACTAGGAAATGCCTAACGTTTGGAACTCCCACGTTAGACCTAGTTGGTATGAATGCTTATGCAATACCTGGAAACTGAACTGAAGAAGAAATGACTGACAATACTCCCAAGACGAGATAGAAACTCGAATTGAACGGTGGGAATTGAAAGAGCAAGGTACCGATTGATAGAAAAAAAGTTACAACCTATTTATTCAGGAACGTCGCACTGCTGTGTGGTAGAAATGTTCCTGTAAAGAATCTGACAAATTGAAGAAATATGTCAAGTGCTTACCCACATGATCCACGAAATGTATTTAAAATATAGTAGCATCCAGCCTAAGACTGTGCAAGAGGCAACTAAAATGGCAATCAAAGTGATGGATAAGAGAATCCACACTTTTGCTGACTGTCAGACAGAGAACAAGAGAAAGCCAGATAATAACCAACAACTACAACAACACCACCAAAACAAGAGGCAGAACACCGGGTAGGAGCTATCTCTGCAGAGGACAAGTTAGAAGTAAACCATATAGGGGATCCAAACCCCATGCTCAATAATGCAATTATCACCCAAACGATGGTTCAAGTGCTCCTAAAATGCCCCCTACAAATCAACAAAGTTAGTCATTTTTGCTTCAATGACTGTAGAAGTACGGCAAATGCTAACAATGCTAACCATCAGAGGGGCACTGGGTCGGGTCAAAAGCCTACTTGTTTTGAGTGTGGAGCCCAAGGACACTTCAAGAGGGAATGTCCCAAGCTGAAGAACAACAACAACCATGGTAAACCCAATGGAGGTGGGGAGGGACAGATGCTCCACCAAGGGTAGGGGTAAAGGGCCATGCAAGATAATCCCAGACTCCACGTTAGACCGAGGGTACGGTCCATTCTAAACAACCGCTATGCTTACTATCTTATTCGAATTACTGGTGCTGAAGAAGTTTTGTATCCACTGCATTTGCTCCCAATTGAGATCCCACCCACTCCTTAGAGTACTATTAAAGAGTTAACTACCGAGGGGAGAATAATTGGGGTAACAAGATCCTTAAGGGTTTACATTAAATATCCTAACCACCCATTCATCATAGACTTATTCCATAGAACCTTGGTTAGTTTCAACGCTATAAATTGGTTGGATTGGATGTAAAGTACCAACAATCATTGTGTAAAGCCAAAGAGCTTCGTATCCCCGGGGATATGAAACCTTAATTTCATTATGTGACAGGAAGCAAAAAAAAATAAACCCGGGGGACACGAGGCACCATCTACACATTAGCTCTACTCCAAAATACATATAATACATGCTAAAAGATGTCCAGTCTTTTTGAGGCTCATGTTTACTAACAAAGGAGGTTAAGACAAGTCGAAAGAAGCACCTTGAGGACGTACCCAATAGTTCGAGAGTTTCCTAATATATGCCTGAGACGTTGTCGGGTCTTCCTGCCACTCGACAAGTAATTACATATTGATTGGGTACCTGTGCGACCTGTCCTACGCTCACCTGTATCATTTTGGCGCCTTCCAAAATGAAAGAGTTGTCGAAGCAACTGCAAGAACTATCCGACAAAGGCTTTATAAGAACCAGTTCCTCACCCTGGGGAGCTCCGGTCCTATTTGTTAAGAAGAAGGATGGATCATTCCGGATGTGCATTGATTACCGGGAATTGAACAAGCAACGAGAAGAACGCGTTATCCACTTCTAAGAATTGATGATTTGTTTGATCAGCTTAAGGTCGAGTGTCTACTCAAACGACCTAAGGTCCAGTTATCACCACCCGGAGGGTTTTCTAAAGAAGACCTTTCTAACCAGTTGAGAACTCGTTACAGCCATTATGAATTTCAAGTTATGCCATTTGGTTGAACAAACGCACCTCCTATTCATGGACCCTTATGAATCGGTGTGCAAACCATATTGGTTAAATTTGTAATTATCTTAATTCACGTATTCTAATATATTCAAGAACAAACAAAGCACGAAGACACCTTAAGTTAATCTTAGAGTTGACTTAAGAAGTGAGGAGTTATTAAACAAATTATCCAAGTGTGAATTTTGGATACCTAAGTACAGTTCCTTGGTCCACAAGTGATTGTCAGCCAAGGTATGCACGGGACCCTGCCAAATCGAATCCATTAAAGAATGTGCATCTCCTAAGTCAACCAACGAGATTCGTTAATTTTATAGTCGTGCTGGGTGATGTATCCAAAATTCAGGGAAGTATTTTCCAAAATTGCCAACCAAAACCCAGCTCACACAGAAAGAAGGTCAAGCGTTTGAGTGGGGTTAACAAACAAGAAAGCAACGTTCCAACGGGTGAAGCAAAGTTGTGTAGTTCACCACTTCTGGCTTTACCAGGAAGGAAGCAAGATTTTATCGTATACTGCGATCTTTCGATCAAAGTTTTGGCGCTGTGTTAGGCAAAGAGAGAAGGTGATTGGCTTATGATGCACAGCAAACTAAAAATCATAGAAGAACTAGACACGCATATTTAAACTTGTCTAGTGTGTTCCTCTAAAACTCTGAGACACTATTTTATGAACCAATTAACGTGTTCAACAGATCACAAGATCACACATACTTAATCAAAAGACTTAATATGAGGCAACGTCCGTTGGTTAGAAATTGCTTAATGAGTACATTGCAAGGAGGTCTTAGCACCCTGGGAAAGCAAATGTGTCGTTTACGCTGACCCTTGAGCAGAAGGAACGAAGCCACCATAAGGTTCGAGCCTTATCATACTAGAGGTTTTTTAATCTCCCAAACAAATTTTGATGCCAGAACTAAAGCACAAAAAACTTAAGAACATCAAGAACGAAGATTTTGGAGGTATGTTGGTTGAAAATTCTAAAGATCTGGAAAATTTAAGAACGGAAAAGTTGAACCCCACCGAGGATGAGGAACCTCTATCTTCATGAAGGAGTTGGTTGCCATGCTATGGTATTTGAGGACCTGTGATCATGTAACGAGTCCCACAAGTCAAAGAACTCAATCCAGATTCGGGTTCTGAAAAGTTTACCAAGACATGGAAAAAGCTGTATTGAGTTGGCCAAATAGAAGTAACCATCTCACCTATGTTAGCAAATGCCTGACTTGTGCTAAAGTCAAGGCTGAACACCATAGGCTATCGGATTGTTGGGTACAACCCGATATACCTTAATAGAAGTGGGACAACAAAATCACTATGGATATTTGTACAACGAACTTCCTAGTCTTCACAAGGCTACAACATCTTGGGTGATTATTGACCGACTCACTAAGTCACAGCAATCTTTGATACCGATAAGAGACTGATGCCGATGATAAACTAGCAAGAATTACCTAAAGGAGAGTGTCACTGAGCATACTACCACTCTCGATATTTTGTCGTACCAACTAGTTTCTATCAAATTTGCTGAGTCACTTCAGAATGCTTTGGTTACTTAGTCTGGACATGAGTAACTCTGCGTATCCCATCCACAACAGACGGGCAAAGCGAGAGGACTATTCAAACTATCAAGGATATGTTGCTGCTTGGCAATCGACTGAAAAGGTTTGTTGAACCATTTTGCCGTTAGTCGAGTTCTCAAATAACAATATAGCATCACCTTAACATCAAGGCCGAACCATTTGAAGCAACTTTACATTCTAAAGTGTCCGTTCACGTCCTATTGTTGGGCTAGGTTGGAGAAGTTCAACTCCAACTGTCGCAAAATAGTGCAGAAACATCTGAGAAGATTCATTCAATCACGTAAGAAATGCAAGCTCTCGCACCGACTAAAGAATTATTGGATCTAAAGCGTAAGCCAATGGAGATTTCAAGTGTGGGGAGCAAGTTATGCTTAAAGTTTCGCCTGGAAAGGGGGTCATAGTTTGGCAAACAGGAATTGAACCCTAGGTACGTGGAGACCAGTCAAGGTTGGACAATGTAGCCTTGCATACACTTGAGCTTCCTGAAGAGCTTGCTAGGTCACAATTCAGTTCGGAGATAGCTAACTTGAAAAATGCCATCCACGACCTTTGCCGGTCCGTTGGATGGACTACAGTTTGATGACAATTTGGCAATTTGTCAACCAGTAAAATCATGGACCATGAATTAAAACGTTCTAAAGCGAAGCCAGCAATTCACGAGTCAATGTTAGATGGAACTCCAGGAGAGGTCCTGAGTTCACATGGGAACGCGAAGATCAATTTAGGAAGAAATATCCACACCTCTTCACAAAGACCGCACCATCGTCAAGTTCCGCGTCTTAAGCCTTGAGGACAAGGCTCACTTAACGGGGGGAGACTATAACACCCTGTGTTTTAGGGTCATTGACGTCGTCAATAAATTCACTAAGTACTTTTAGTATTGTACGTGTTTGCTTTTAATCGTAATCGATAAGTTAAATTCGCTATGCTAAAAAGGATCATTTCAATGTAAACCGAAGCGTCAACAATTAAATTTACATCACGCCCCAAAAGTGTTAAGTAATTATTTTTGAGGATAACGATAACTTTGTTCAATTTATTTGTATTGGTTACGTAAATTTGTTACGTTTCACGATAAAAGTGGTGTATAGACATACCCAACTACATTAAATAATCTACGCTTCTAACAAAGGCCTATAATTATTTTCCAAGGATCAAAAAAGTTATTAAACTTTACCCATGGTTGGTTAAATAGCGCCCCAGTAATAAAGAAATAACCAAGACTACACATGTTAAAAATTCAAGTGATACACTCTAAGTTATCTATCGACTTCACATTTACAATACAACAAAAACTGTTCATATAAAAGAAAGTAATACTTCCACATTTTGGCCAAGTAAATATCTAGTAACACAACCCTTGAATTCATGGGATCATGTCCACATTAGGAAGCATAGAAACATAAAACCATACCTAAGGTCATGTACAAGTATGGAGCTTATAAGACTTATAGCATGTATAGTGGTTTTGACCACTAGTCACCCTTAAATCACTCCCCATTGCCCCCCCCCCCCCTTTGGTGGTTTTAGGCTAGATATAACTCATTTATTCTTGCACATTTCTCATACATTACTAGCACTTTACAAGAGATAAATCATACACTCTCAACACTTAGCTAAAAATCAAATTGTCCTCCCTTTTCCTTCCCTTTTTGGCTACGACATCCACACAAATCCAAGAACAAAACCACATAATCTTTTCTACCACATTTACATACACGCATACATCATATCTAAGATACCTCAAGTGGTTAAAGGTTTGATGAAACATATGTATGCGTTATGTAAATTGATAGAAAAGATTATTGGTTTTGTTCTTGGTTTTGTTGGATGTCGAAGCCAAAAGGTAAGTAAAAAGGGAAGGCCAATTGATTTTTAGCTAAGTGTAGAGAGGTATGATTTATCTCTTGAACCTAGTAATGAGGAGAAATGTGCAAGATAAATAGTTTTATATCTAGCCGAACCACCAAGGGGGGGTGGCAATGAGGATGATTTATGGTGACTAGTTGGTCAAAACACTAGACAGGCTATAAGTCCTTAGAAGCTCGCATACTTGTACATGACCTAGGTATGGTTTTTATGTGTTCTAGGCTTCATAATGTGAAATGATCCATGAATTCATGGGTTGGGTTTCACTAATATTTACGTGCCAAAAGTTAAGAATAGACTTTCATTTATGAAAGTTATATGTTGTATGTAAATGTGAAAGTGTAGATAACTTTAGAAGTTATACGTTGAATGTTTAAAATGATAATCTGTTAGTTTCTTATATAAGGGCGTCCTTATTTTAACACCATGGGTAATGTTTAAAACTTTGATGCATTGAGAAAATAATAATAGGCATTTGTTGAAGCGTAATGAATTAATGGATTCCGGGTATGCCTAAACACACTTTAGCGTGAAACTCAACAAATTTACTAACCAATACAAATAAAATTGAACAAGTTTAATAATTAATCCTCAAAATAATTACGTAACACTTGCTTATAACATTTATTTGTTTGACGCCCGTTTACATTGAATATCATTTTAGCTTACGACGATTTACCTTATCGATTACGATTAAAAGCAAACACTTACAATACTAAAGTACTTATTGAATTTAATTGACAAGTCAATGACCCTAAAACACAGGTTTATAGTCACCCCCTTAAGTGAGCCTTGTCCTCAGGCTTAAGACTCAATTGACGATGGTGCGGGTCTTTGGTGAAGAGTGTGATTATTTCTCCCTAAATGGGAGCTGGCGGCGGTTCCCGTGAGTATTGAACTCAACCTCTCCCGGAGTTCATCTAACATTTGACATGAATGCGCTTCGCTTAACCTTTAACTTCATGACCTTGATTTTTTTACTGGCTCCCTGACAAATTGCAACTTGTCATCAAAATGTAGTCCATCCATCTGAACCGGCTAACGGTTTCGTCGCATGGCACGTTTTCGAGAGTTAAATACACGAAATGTATGTGGAAACCTACTCAGCTCTTCAGGAACGCAACGTGTATAGCAAGGATCCAACCTTTTCCAACACCTTGAATGGTCCAACGTACCTAGGGTTCAACTTCCCCCATTTGCCAAAACGTATGACCCCTTTCCAAGGCAAAACTTTAAGCATAACTTTATCCCCAACTTGAAACTCCATTGGCTTACGCTTTAAATCCGCGTAACTCTTTTGTCGATCGCGAGCAGCTTGCATTCTCTGCTTGATTTGAATGATCTTCTCAGTTGTTTCTTGCACTATTTCTGGACCAGTGAGTTGAACTTCTCCAACCTCGGCCCAACAAATGGGTGAACAACACTTTAAACTGTAAAGTCTTCAAATGGTACGCCTAGATGCTAGCGTAGAGCTATGTTATATAGAACTCGACTAACGCAATATGGGTTAACCCAACCCTTTTCAAAGTCGATTGCAGCTAGCACGCAACATATCCTGAATTTGAATAGTCCGCTCGCTTTGGGTCCGTTTGGTGTACTAACTGTTTGTGAGTAACGCAGTCTCAGATCCAGACTAGTACCCAAAGCATTCTGAAGTGACCTCCAGAAATTTGATGCCTAGGGTCACGATCACAAATAATCGAGAGAGGTATTCCATGCCTCGTGACCACCTCCTTTAGGTACATTCTTGCAAGTTGATCCAATCGATCAGTCTCTCTCATCGGTGACAAAGATTCGGACGTTAGTGAGTCCGTCAATAATCACCAAATATGTTGTGAGTCCTTGGACACTTAGAATCTTCGTGACAAAATCCATAGTAGTTGTCCCACTTCTATGAAGGTATATCGGTTGGTAACAACAATCCCCGATGCCTATGGTTTCATCCTTGACTTTAGCACAAGCAGCATTTTGCTAACAAGGTGACGATGTGTACCTTCAGAGTAGCCACCAAGACAAGCTGTTTCATAGCTTGGTACATCTTTTCAGAACTCCAATGATAGAATACGTTGACTTGTGGACGCGTACAGGATCACAGTCCCGCAAAATCCCAGAGCATGCAACCAACGCCTTCCATTGATGCAAAGAGTTCCATCCCTCGTGGGGTTTACCAACTTTTCCTTCTAAAATGCTCAGATCGTTAAGATTTTCAACCAACATACCTCCTACATCTTCGTTCTTGATGTTCTTTATTCTTTGTGCTTTAGTCTGACATACAAAATTTGTTTGGGGAAATTTCAAACCTATAGTCATGACTATCTCAACCCTTAATGTGGCTCTCGTCCTGTCCTCTCAAGCTCACGACCAACAGTGTGCTTTCCCTGGTAATAACGAATCTTGCAATCGTAAGCACGAAGCATTCTAACAACACGTTGCCTCATATATCAGCTCCTTTTGATAAGATGTGTTGGACTTCTTGATCCGTGAACACCGGACACTCGTTCCAACAAAAGTGTCTCCAGAGTTTTTAGAGAAAACACTCCCGCGCAAGTCTAAATCATAGTCGTATAGTTCTTCGCATGAAGTTTTATTTGGCGTGATTCCATAAGCAATCACCTTCTCTCTTTTGCATCAACACAGCGCCCAAACCTTTGATCGAAGCATCGCAGTACCTCATGTTCAACTCTTTCTGATTAAGAATGTGTTGTAGACTCTTATGATCAGTGAACACCGTGCACTTGGTTCCATACAGGTAGTGCCTCCAAATCTTGAGAGCGAACACTACTGCTCCAAGTTCCAAATCATGAGTCGTATAGTTCTTCTCATGAATCTTCAGTTGGCGTGATGCATAAGCAATCACCTTTTCTCTTTGCATTAACACAGCGCCCAAACCCTGGCTGTCAATCACATGACTAAGGAATTGTACTTTAGGAATCCAAAATTCACACTTGGAAAACTTGGCATACAACTCCTCTTTCTTAAGCAACTCTAAGATTAACTTAAGGTGCTCTTCGTGCTCTTGTTTGTTCTTCGAATATATTAGAATATCGTCAATAAAGACAATTACGAATTTATCCAAATATGGTTTGCACACCCGGTTCATAAGGTCCATGAATACGGCAGGTGCGTTTGTCAAACCAAACGGCATAACTTGAAATTCATAATGGCCGTAACGGGTTCTAAAAGCGGTCTTCGGAATGTCTTCTTCTCGAACCCTCAGTTGGTGATAACCCGACCTTAGGTCGATCTTCGAGTAGACACTCGACCCTTGAAGCTGATCAAATAGATCGTCAATTCTTGGAAGTGGATAACGGTTCTTCACCGTTAGTTTATTCAATTCCCGGTAATCAATGCACATCCGAAATGATCCGTCCTTCTTCTTGACAAACAAGACCGGAGCTCCCCAGGGTGAGGAACTAGGTCTTATAAAGCCTTTGTCAGATAGTTCTTTTAGTTGCTCCGACAACTCTTTCATTTCAGAAGGTGCCAATCGATAAGGCGCCCGAGCTACGGGTGCAGCACCAGGTATCAAATCGATTTGAAATTCCACTTGTCGAGTCGGAGGAAGACCCGGCAAGTCCTCAGGAAATACCAGGAAAAATCTCGAACTAATTTGGTACATTCAGTGTTTTCTTCTCCGACTTGTCTTCAACCTCCTTTGTAGTAACATGTGCCAAAAAGACTGGACATCCTTTTAGCATGTATTCTTGTGTTTTGGAGTACGAGATAATGTGCAGACGAGCCTCGTGTCCCCCCCCTCCCCCCCCCAGTTGCTTCAGTCACCGTGAAACAATTAATGTTTATTTCCCAGGGGATACGAACGATCTTCTCGGCACACACAATGATTGCTTGGTACTTTGCCAACCAATCCATACCAATTATAGCATCGAAACTACCAAGTTCTACGGGCATTAAATTTATGTGAAGGGTGGTTCCGGGAGGATTTATGTGAACCCTCTAAGGATAGTGTTTAACCCATGTTATTCTCCCGTCAGCTAGTTCGACAATCATATACAGTGATCTAAGGCTAGATGGGTAGATTATCAATTTGGAACTAAATGTAGTAGACACATAAAATCCTTATCAGGCACCAGAATCAAATATATAGAAGCATGTAGCCGGTTGTTGAGATCAGGAACCCAGCGCTCCGTCAACGACGTTGGAGTCTGGGTTTGTCCCTGCATGTCCCACTGCATACACTTTAGCTAGAGCCTTGTCATTACCAACTTGATTTTTATAGTTTTTGTTGTTCTTCAGCTTTAGACATTCCCTCTTGAAGTGTCCTTGAACTCCAACACCTCGAAGCAAAGTAGATTTCTGGCCTGACACAGTGCCCCTATGATTTGTTAGGAAATGTTGGGCATTTTCCTGCACTCCTTTACAGTCAAGGGCAAAAGATGGCCAAATTTGTTGCATTTGTGGCATTTTGGAGCACATGGACCGTCGTGGTGATAGTTGCATTTAGCGCATAGGGGTTTAGATCCCCCTTATGGCTTCTTTTCACCAGTCCCTATAGTATAGGCCTTGCCAG
Organism: Tanacetum coccineum; assembly: GCA_026074375.1. Lineage (NCBI taxonomy): Eukaryota > Viridiplantae > Streptophyta > Magnoliopsida > Asterales > Asteraceae > Tanacetum > Tanacetum coccineum. The sequence goes on along the minus strand of BQNB010007834.1, from coordinate 46,743 downwards.
TGTTCTGTCTCTTATTCTGTTGTTGTTGGTTTTGATTGTTTCGGGATAGTGTTTTCAAAACTTCCTTTTGTTCTTTCAGCCTGTCTCTTCAGCAATGGTGCTGACCTCTTTCTTTTATTATCCATTAATTCTGTGGCCTTTCATAAGCCTCTTGCCTATGGTATTTCGGCTTTGATTGCTACAATATATTCCATGGATCTGTCAGGCAATCCGCCGAACGTACTTTCAATCTTGTCAGACTCCTCTGAAAACATCCTAACACACAGCACAGTGCTAGTTCCTGGAAACGTTGGTTGTACCCTATCACATCAGTACCCTTACTTTTAAATTTCACAATTCAACCTCGAGCTTTTTCATCTCGTTCCTTGGACAGTACTTGTCAGTCATTTTCTTTCTCAGATCGGCCCAAGTCATTGCATATGCAATATCATGACTGACAGTTATAACATGGGAATTCCACAACGCTTGTTAGAGACCTGCTAAAAGTAGAGTACAAGTGAAAACTTTATCTGATTTTCAAGAGCAGTTACTTATGCTGGAAAACGAGTCTCCATCCTTCTAACCATTGAGTTAATTCGACAACTCCTCAGTGCTCGTCGTATTTGTGCTCTTTGAAATATAGTGGTTTGCACTTCATGTAATACTTGTGTAAGTGCAGCTCTTATGTCTCGAGCAACGCCGTTCAGTTCCTTTCATGCCACCCGTTCTTGAAGTGTGGGTTGGGGGGGACTGTCATCGCCATTCCTGTTTGCATCATGTGCTGAGTGATAATAGCGGCTGTGTGACACTTGGTTAATTTTGCCTGAAGTTGTGGCTATTAGTGAACGATGTGTGGTGGTTGTTGTTGGGCTGGGGTTGTTATGACGGTGTTGACCGTTGTGGCTCGTTTGTTGCCCATTTCTTCGCGAATCACAAGAAAACTACATACCGCTCTACTATTTTCTAACCTAAACCGTTACCCCATCACTCCATATTAGTTTTTGTTTTAGGATTTTCTTTTTTCTTTAGATTTCATAAATCATTAAACCATGACATGAATATACATGATAAATAAAGTGAGATCACATACCGTGAAATATACACGAATTGTAGTTTAACAATGATATAACCGCAAATCGACATTCATTCATAAACACTTTCGTATTAAGACGTGACATATACAACCATTCCATTATTAATGGTTAGGTACAAATATGATCATAACGATTAGGTACAATAGAAAACATAACAACCTAAAGCCTTACTAGCCGGGATTAAACTCGTAATACTTAGTAGGCTATATACAAAATGACTAGCCCTAACATGATCTAATCTATGAACTGCTACCAGCCTCCTCTGGCAGCTCTGGCTGTGCAGGACCTCCAGCGGGTCCCTGCTGTCCCTGTAGTGCGGTAACCTGTCCTTGTAGTGCTGTCACCTGTCCCTGTAGTGTGGTCACCTGTCCCTGTAATGGACGTATATCATGCTATGTCTGTTAAAGCTGATGCTGTTTTTCGGGTAAGTATCACTGTCTTGTGTAACTCTCTCATCTTTGCAGAATCTCTTCTATGGTCTGCTTCCGAATCTCTGAAGTCACAGCCTGTCTCCTGCGATCAGCAGCATGCAACTCTCTAATCTCTGACATCTGACCTAGCACGGTAGTGCGTAGTGACATGACATCTCCACAGGTAAGATCACTCGCATCCATTGATTGCCTCCAAGCCTCTTGGGACAATCTAGCCTCTGTCTCCATCAGATGACATGCATATGCATGTGCTCGTCTGTCTCTAAACAACATATTGAGCCGACCAGCCAATAGCTGTCTCTGACTCTGCTCATCGTCTAACCTCGTATAAATCTCATCTGTGTCTTGCCTAACCCTAGTAGTCTCAAATGTGTTCATCTGTCGACCACTCTGTTGTCGTACTAAATGGTGGCCCCCTGCAGGTTCTCAACTATCTCATTCACGAGCGGTGATCCCAATCCAATCTCTCTCTCCGAAATCGAAGCGCTGTGATCCCCTATTCTGGATAGTAGCTACAAAGCCATAGTCTGCCTAACGACCTCTTTGTAAAAAAGGCCCCGGTCTAGCAGCAGCAGCAGATGAGCTCTCTCCTACCTCGTATCTAGGACCAACAGTGATACCTAACCTCTTCCGAGGTGGTAAGGTAACCTTGGGTCTGTCCTCTCTATGGTCAGTAGAGAGTAAATGCAAGGGTGGTGTCCCTGATGATGGTGCAGCTGGTCTAGTGTGGGAGAGTATGAAGGGTGGTGGTAATGGTAGTGAATGGGAAGTAGATGCGGCCTCGGCTCTCAGCCGGATCATAGCAGCTCGATAGCCTAATGAACGAATAGGACTAGCAGGTGGTGATGGAGATAACACAGGCACTGGTGATGATACTGGTAGTGGTGGTGATACTGGTAGTGATGGAGATGGTATCAAAGGGTAGTGGTGTGAGAAGGATCTGGGGAAGTGGTGAAGACCAGGGGGAGAGCGATGATGATGGTGGAGTAGATATAGCAAGAAGTCTGGCAACCTCTGCATCAGACCATACTGGTGTAGGTACTAGAGCTGGAATAGAAATCCTAATTGTACATGATGATTGTTGCAGGGTGTTTTGTGGTGGGCGTGGTGTGGTCGCAGACTCATCAGACTCGAACGGCTCTGTCTCCTCCGCAGATGGGGCCTGATCCATAGCTGGTAAAGCAACAACTACGAAGTCGGCAGGAGCTGGTTGCTCCTCCTCCTCATCAGCCTCCTATGTCACATCAATCTCTCTATCCTCCTATGAGGGCTCATTCTCATTCGTCTCTGTCATCTCCTCCATTACAGGGTATTATTTTTAAAGGTCAATAGGAATCCTCCTCGGGTCTGTCATAGTCCATCCTCCTGTCGGGTCCGCTTCTCAGGATCGGACTCCTGGGACCCATTGTCAGGTGATCCTGAGTAGTGGGTGAGGCATCCTCAGCATATGGTTGATCCTCAACAATAATCTCATCATCAGCATGCTCTGGGCCTGGAACATAATCTGGCGAAGGTGGTGCCTGCTCTGGCTCCTTAGGGCCAGGCACGTAATCTGGAAGGGTAGTTAGGGCATGGAAGAGACGGCTCCCATGTTATGGGTCTTTAGGCATCCAAGGCATCTCAAAGTACTCGAGAACCTCGGCATCTCGGTGATCCTATGTCTGATAACCTCAAGAATGGGCTGGAAACTCGTTGTATTGTAACCCCGAATTCATCGTAATCTACATGGATTGAATCTGAAATTCAAAATAGCTCTATATTTGTATTTAAATATAAGACTTTCTTATATAATATAACATTTATATCTAAATGGGATATCATTTTTAAATGCATCTAGTTCAACCAACTAATGCTACAAGTAGTGTATGCATGAATGTATGGCAACATTATGTATGTCCGTGTGTAAACCTCTTTGTATAAATTTGATGTTTGAAACGGTTATAGTCCTTAAGCTAAAAACATTTGACCTGGTTCTCTTATACCTTGGCTCTTGTTACCAATCTGTAACCACCCCCAAATTGGGTCGCAACGGTATTAGGGTCTGGGGCGGTGTTACTTCTCAGTATCAATAAACAAGATTGTTATAGAAACAAACCAAAATAAGGTCGTTTTAAACTGATAATGTTGGATTTAACTCAAAAAATATTGATACTAATAGCCAAAGCTTTAATCTTGTTCCTTGTGATTATTACAAAAGGATACTGAGTTCCCTCGTAACCATGGTTTCCCAAAGTACATAATGAACCAATTATCTTTAGCTGACATCCCAAAACAAAAATCATCGCCATATATCCTTGGCACCATATGCTTACTAATCTCCTGAAAAGGCATTGATTGAAACGGTCAACAATATTGTTGGTGAATTCATAGGTTTGATAAATCATATATTGTAGGACCACAAGATTTCCCAAGTGTATGATAATGCAACAGATGCAGACATCATATAAATGTAAATACGTTTGCCCTAACTTCATGACACTGAAGCTTCCGACATAAATGATACCATATAAATGGCCTACATTGCTGGTGCATGTGTCCTAACCCGCTTACATCCTATGTTTGACATGTATACGTTCGTTTGACTAGTGATAGCTTATCTTTCAGAACGGGGATATTTGTCTAATTCCCAATTAGATCATATTCATAAAAATTCAGTGCTCACAATCCAGTAATTGACAGTTCATGATAATAGGCTCAAATTGGGTTATCGCTACTTAGGCAAACTCATAATCATATCATAAAAATTAACCACTTGTGTCTAGTTATAAAACAGTGCATGTTTTCCACCCCAAAACTTTGTAAAAACAAATCATGTAAAACAGGGGGCTATGACTCACCTTGAGTGAGCGAATATCAAGTATATCACAGATAATGCGCCACGCAAATCGTCAGATGCAACTATTTAAAATTAAGGTCGTATAAGTACTAATCACATTGGGTAATTACTACAATGCATAATTCTATATAGTTAATCACCATCTAATTGTTTTGGAAAAGTTTGTGTATAATAGTTAAAACGTTTATAATTGTTCGTTGTAAATTTAAATCCTTGCGTAACTTTCGCGTTTTACGAAAAGTCCGTTTGAGGTGTTCTTGCGCTCACGTTTTCGCTATTAAGTAGAGTTATCAAAATTTGAAATTTCAAAATTTGGCTTATCATGTCCTGTATATGTAACCATTCCCTATTTGTGAACAGAAAACTTTTATTGTCTCACACCAGATCATAAGTTTTATTTATATAGTTTTTGTTGTCTTAAAACTCGTAAAATGTCGTATTTTCTTAGTTATAGCAATGCTTTTAGCGGATGTTCTTTGCGAGCACGCGTTCTCATTTTTGGAAAGTTCTATCAATTTATGAGGTTTACCAAAATAAAAGTTTTCTGTCATGATGTAACTTTATAAATAGTTTTATAAAAAGTATTAATTGTCGTAAACTCTGCGAAATTCATAACTCATTCGTTATTAATATGAATATTTTCGCTTCTTATCAGCGCGCTCCGTTCGCACTAAAAATATGTGTAATCTACTAAAAAATACTAAACTTGATGTGTTTTTGATATAATTTTTATAAATTGTTTTATAAAAATTCTATATAAATCCGTTCTATTTTATCGTATAAATTGTTTTTTTACACGTAACTTTTTCGGTTATTTATCCCTTTCAAGTTTCTAGCTTTTTGGAATCGGTATGAGAACTTCTATTTTAAAAATATAAAATGGGCTAGGTTGTATGTCGAATTAAATCAGAAGTTAAGATGTCTTTTCTTGATTTCATATGTAAACTTTGTTTCTATAACTTTCAACTTTGTATTTTTTTTACATAAGTCTTTTAACTAATATATATTATATGTCTTACATTTAATAGTCCATTAGTCATCTTGTCCAAAATTCCATGATAACAGGTCCATAATGTAAATCATGTTTTAAACATAACTTTTTATGTAACCTTAATCACTAGTTTTATACATAACCATTTTAACACAATAACATGAGTGTACAAGTGTTATACTTCAGTGTAAACCTTTATTTTAGTGATTCATATTACATCACCAAAGTTATAAACAAAATTAAAACATGTCATTTACATTATATGTTTATGTAACATATTATGTAGACTTTATAACCCTAATTGTTACATAATCATTTTTACACGTTACCAACATTGGTAGAAACACTTAGTAGATCAATTTTACGTGATATTAGCATTATCACAAAATATGTAAAAGTGTACAATAATGATTATCACATAGTTAAAACTCTTTTTACACTGGTTGTAAAAACTCCTAAAATGGTGATTCTTGCTATAAAGAATAACATATGCATATAATGATAATTGTAAGACATAAAGGTTCTAGATGACCTTATTGATGAATGATGATGTGATAACCAACAACAATCTAAACCTTGTTAGATTAAAAACTAAAGCTTGCAACCAGAAAACCTTATTTTCCAAATGAAACCCTAGCTATTCCTTTATTGATTAATACTTGTAAAGGTTAACCAAGCTTGCAAAACACCTTAGTTACCTTAAGAATGATGTGTAAATGGTTGAATAGGTGTAGAATATTTGTATGGATTATATAAAAGGGGTTGTTTGTAGCCGTGGATTTAGTGAGAGCCAAAAGAGAGTGTTTGTTTGATTTTTGGTTAATTGTTTGCTATCTATGTGTTATCTCTCTTGAATACTTATACATATAAGAGTTAGGATGGTAAAAAAGAATGCAATAGTGTTCAAGAACATAGTTCATGGTCTTAAGGAAGACTATGGTCAAATTGGAACATGTAATGGCTAGGTTTAAATGAAAAGGTGTTGTACAAGTCCAAGTTGTGTAAAAATTGTGTGCCCTTTGTCTCCAAGGTTGTTGTTGCCGTGGGATGGGAGGGGCAAAAGGGTTCTAGAAACCTTTTTGATAGTTAACACATTATCTAGTGAAATATATGCAAGTTACTAGTTGTAGCTTTTATGTAAAAGATGTTTACTTGCAAGCATTGGTGTCTTGATTTATTTCCTAATGTACAAAGTGTAAAGTAATATTAACTTGGGTAAATTTAATAAAACTTTGAGTGTTGGGTACAATCGTGGGTATTTGTTGAAGCGTAGATTAATTAACGTGGTTCCGGGTATGTCTAAACGTACTTTATCGCGAAACGTAATAAATTTACGTAACCAATAAAAATAAATGAACAATGACCATAATTATTCTCAAAATAATTATTTAATACTTGCTTGATGTAAACATTTAATTGTTTGACGCCCGTTTACATTGAATGATCGTTTTTGGCTTACGCGATTTAACTTAACGTATACGATTTAAAGCAAACGTGTACAATACAAAAGATACATTGTGGATTTATTGACGACGTCAATGACCCTAAAACACGGGTGTTATATAAGGCATTTCAACTAAACAACATCACTCCAACAAACAGCAACCAAAGAAGTTCATCAAACCCTTGCTACAGTCAGATTGCTCAATCGGGTTTTTCTAATTTATTTTATTACCCGGATCCTACCTTTTTTCTAATTAGCTATTATTTTTTTGAATATAGATGAGACAGGCACTATGTTAATGGTTGATGATAATGGTTGGGAACTAGTTTAGAGTGAATGCAAGTGCAGATTGTTAGGACATTTAGATGGGAAGCAGCCAGTTCAGAATCTGAGTATATCAGAATGTTGGAATCAGATGGGCTTAGTGTGGTTCAACGGATTGCAAAATCAGATAGGAATGGAAATGTTTTGTAGTCAGAACGGGCTGGGGGTAATGCACCTCCTTGGGAATAATAGTAATCAGATAAAGGTGTTACAATGTCAAGATGACAGGTCATCTTGCCCACTCGCATCTACACTAGAGTTAAAGCTGGGAAACAAGATGCTGCTTATCTTCAAAAATAGATGCAGATTGCTCTAAAGGAAGAAGCAGGGATCCAAAATCACTCAAGAGGAATTTGATTTCATGGCTGATGTAGGTTCTTATGAAGAATATGGGTCGACGAGTAAATTGCCAACTGACTTTAAAAGATTATTCATGCTAGGCAGCATGACATCATCGGCGTGCACAGACTAACAAAAAGCCTTCCCGTCTCTACATTCAGTAGAATCAGTTGAGGTACACCATTCAGAAAATTGTTATGATATTGATATATTCAATATGTTTACTCAAGACGGATGCAATATACTGTGCTACTCGAGACCACCATTCCCGAATCACACCAAGTACTACTGAATGATTGTAATGTTATTTCTTGTTGGTTTCTAGTGTGGAAACAAAGCGGGGAGGAAACAGTGGGAATGAGGGCAACAGTTAGAACAACGTTCTGCTACTCTGAGCGAAACACGGCTTTATATGATTCATTATATATTAATTTAGCCTATGATGTTGAGAGAAAGTCAAACTCGGTCAATCGCAAGTTTACAGAGAAACTAATGTGATTTTTGACCACTAAGCTTTGCTAGATATAAAAATCAAAGAAAACGATTTTGAAATTAATCAAGAAAAATTATGACAGACTTGAAAGTGAAGATGTTATCAAAAGTCAATATGACAAACTTAAAAGATGTTATCAAAAGTCTGTTTATCAAGAACAATGTCTTACTGAAAAGATAAATGAACTTCACTTAAGTTTCGGTAAATAAATAACGACTTTGAATAAGGAAATTTCAAATTTAAATAAACAGCTTTCAAAGGAAAAATAAACTGTTTCTTCTCTTCTTGAATAAAAGAAAAAGTTGAAGTCTGATTTCAAAATACGCGAAGACAATCTTCTTGATAAACAAATTCAACTTGAGAATAAGATAAAGGAATTATATAATATTTTGGTTAAAAAGGGTCAATCGATTCAAACGATGCACATGCTTTCACCTAAGCCAGACTCGTTTTACCACTCCGAACAGAAAATGGATTTGGGTTATCAATATCCTTTTTATCTCAAGCAAGCTTAGCAGAAACAACAGAGTTTGTATAATGGCAAAGTGTTATTAGAAAAACATGATCCTCTGCTGGATGATTCGGAAGAGCACTGCAACATTGCCCCAGGAGTCGTCTAAAAATGAAACAATTGAACAAAGAAATAAAACCGGCAAACTATACAAAGATTAATCATCTTTCGGGGGTTTTTGTTTCTCAAATGGCCAAGTCACAAGAAGAGGTGTATTTTTCAAATACTTCTAAAACGGCCACTGTTTCAAATTCGATTTCAATACCAAATGAAGAATTTTCGGATGATACTACTCCAAGTGTTGCACGAAAATTTCTAAATGAGGTAAAAAGCACCATTGTGACTCTTCAACGTGTTGTCAAACATAGAATGACTTTAGACACACACAATTGGTCGTCCATTGCTCATCAGGAGACTCACAAAATTTTAAAAGAAGAAAATTTTCCTATCGTCAACCAAGTTGATGCTAGACTTCAAAATTTTGAAATACAATTTTTGAAAGAAGCAGCCAAATTTGTTCGAGACTTTAAATCTCTTGCAAAAGAAGCTGATGAATCTCTTGCTAAGCACAAGGCATTGGAATTGGAAATTGAGCGTCTCTTCAGAGCAGTTGTCAGTCAAGACATTATGTCTATTGTGCAAAATCCATCAGTTGTAGATTTATCAAATCTCCAAACTGAGCTTGACCGTACGAAAGAACGATTTGAAAATTATATCATTAAAAAGGAGAATGAATATGCTAAACTTTGGAATGATTGGTACAAAAAGTGTGAAGAATGCAAATATGACAAAATTTTGTACGATAAAGCTTATAATGACATGCAACAAAAGATCGAACGGTTGCAAGCTCAGTTGGGAGATCAAAAGGGTAAAAGTAAGGATACTCTATGTGTATCAAAATACCTTGATATTTTGTCTCAGAAAAGAAATTGACAAATGAAAATGTAGACTTTTGAGTTTTTCAGGTTCGAAATTATGAAAAAGAAATTGCTCATCTTAAGACTACATACAAAAACCTGTTTGACTCTATCAAAGTGCACGTGCTCAAACTAAAACAATAATTGACTCTTTGCAACACAAATTACATGATACGATCTATGAAAATGCTAAGTTGAGAGCTCAGTTGTTTGATAAGGTTTCTGATCAAAAGGACACCAACAAAGGTACGAGTGCGAATACTAAGTTTGCAAAGCAATCAATCTTGGGAAAACCACCTTCTTCTTCTAGACCTAAACCGTATGCTGTACCTACTCTACCTAACTCTATGGCTTTTCCCAAGGTTGGTGAGACAAATGCTTTGTCAAATCCAGTCACTTCAAACTCAGTTCCTTCCTCTCGAGAGTCAATTGTTGTGAACAATGAAAGAGTGATTGCTCCAGGAATCTTTAGGATCAATCCTGTTAAAGCTAATAGGGTAGACAACTTTGTGCCTGACAATCATGTAAACAAGTGTTAGGCACAAAACCAATCATTGTTTCCAAAACTATGATGATTGTGTGCTGTCAGTATGTGAATGGCCATGAATTCTAGATAAGAAAAACCAGAGTGCTAATGTTCAAGTGTGCAATCAAAGAAACATAAAGGCTCAGGTCTGGAAACCAAAGATGCTGAAATTTTGCAAAAGTCTTCTTAGATCTAGGGCATGATCAGCTATTAGCAACGTCAAGTGTATATAAAAATATATCACTCCCTGTCCCCTCCCATCCCAAACCACAACAACCACACTACCCCTACCAAGCAAAACCAAACCCCCATATAAACACCACTCCACCCACCAACCTCCTAACAGCCCTTTACAAATGATATCGACTTGGTTCGAGAGGAAATCTTGCCTCCAGCTGATGGGAGTAGTGATTCTTTGGTATGTTGAATTTTTGATTTATGATATTTTGCTTTTAATAGTTTTATAATATTTATATTTTGTTTTTCTTGGTTGTATAAATACTAATTAATGAGAAGATAAAAATATTTTAACAAGTCGAAGTTTATCAGCCACGTGATTAGTGTTGCTAGAGCTGGGATAGTGTAAGGTATGAGTTGAATCTTGTTGTTGTTGACATTTATTCGGATGCAATCCTGCAGTAGTAACTGGCGGTCGACTTTGAACAATCTTGATTTTTCTCATTTGAATAATTCGTCTGCACATAAATGACCCGAATTTCACATTTCCAACTTCAACCATCGAGTCAATCGACTTTATCATATTTATGAACAGAGAAAACAGAAGATTTTCTGCTTCTTTTTTCTAAGGTTTTAACAAAGCACTGAAAGCAGTACATCTCCCTTTGACGGTTTGTAAGATCGCGTTTGCATTCTGACAATTTGCATTACAAGCATGTTGACTTGAGTCTTGAAAATTGTATCATTAAAAAGGAGAATGAATATGCTAAACTTTGGAATGATTGGTACAAAAAGTGTGAAGAATGCAAATATGACAAAATTTCGTACGATAAAGCTTACAATGACATGCAACAAAAGATCGAACGGTTGCAAGCTCAGTTGGGAGACCAAAAGGGTAACAGTCAGGATACTCCATGTGTATCAAATACCCTTGATCCTTTGTCTCAGAAACTTGAAAATGAGAATGTAGAATTAGAGTTTCAGGTTCGGAATTATGAAAAGGAAATTGCTCACCTTAAGTCCACATACAAAAACCTGTTTGACTCTATCTCTGTCACACGTGCTCAAACTAAAACAATAATTGACTCTTTGCAACACAAATTACATGATACGATCTATGAAAATGCTAAGTTGAGAGCTCAGTTGTTTGATAAGGTTTCTGATCAAAAGGACACCAACAAAGGTATGAGTGCGAATACTAAGTTTGCAAAGCAATCAATCTTGGGAAAACCACCTTCTTCTTCTAGACCCAAACCGTATGCTGTACCTACTCTACCTAACTCTACGGCTTTTCCCAAGGTTGGTGAGACAAATGCTTTGTCAAATCCAGTCACTTCAAACTCAGTTCCTTCCTCTCGAGAGTCAACTGTTGTGAACAATGAAAGAGTGATTGCTCCAGGAATCTTTAGGATCAATCCTGTTAAAGCTAATAGGGTAGCCAACTTTGTGCCTAACAAACATGTAAAAACAAGCGTTAGGACAAAACCAATCATTGTTTCACAACCTCATGATGATTGTGTGCGTCAGTATGTGAATGGCATGAAATCTAGAAAGAAAAACCAGAGTGCTAATGTTTCAAAAAGTGCAAATCAAAAGAAACATAAGGCTCAGGTCTGGAAACCAAAGAATATAGGGTCCAAAGAAAGATTTGCTTCACCTAAGCCTAGTAAACCTAGATCTTGCCTTAGGTGGTCACCAACTGGAAGATTTTTTGACCTTCAAGGAAAAATAATCGCGTCTAGTAAATCTGAGAGTCAATCTGACTGCTCTAAAGGTGATAATGCATGTACTTCTAACCCTCAGGAACCTATCAACAAAAGGTTTCCAAGTTCAACTTTCTCTATGTCAGGTTGTCAAAAATGGTTTGATACTCTGTTAATTCCATTGCTTTCCGAGTATAACCTGGAAGACAAAGAAGATCATGGAGACAATGAATGTGACACTTGATGAGTTTTCAGCCAATGGTTTGTTATTAAATGACAGATAACAACCCGATCTTCATATAAAAGGAAAATGTACGCGTCAGTGCGTTTATCCTTAACAACGAAAAGAGAAATCTTTTCGGTCTTGAGCTACTTTTGAAACATTCAATGTTTGTTAGCTCAAGTCAATGGCTTGTAATCAAATGTCAGATTGCAACCCGTTCTTCAAAGAAAAAGGGAGTGTACGCTTCAGTGCGCTTTACCTTAAAAAGAAGAGAAATCTTCTTGTTTTCACTTCAGTAGATATGATAGTCATGACGTCGATGGTAGAGTTGGAAAGTCTATTCGGTCATTTGTTCGACGAATTATCAAATGGAGAAAATCAAGTTGTTTCAAAGTCTTCCGCTGTTAAATATGAATGCCACAAAAATCACATAATCTCCAGCTTAGAAGTTTGTACTCATGTTGATCTCTCCAAATCTCATCATTTTCATCATGCTCAAACAAAGTATGGAGATCTCCCCAAAGCATAAGATCATAACCTTCTGGTGCTGTAGTACTGTATCTCTCTTTAACTAACCTGAATAATTGTTCTACATCCATTCTGTCAAAGTCTTCAAGCATTTCACTCAGTACCTTATAATTCTTTGAGCTTCCATCACCTCTGAAGACTTGATAGTACATGTAAGTCTCTGTCAACACAATTGTCTTCCAATCTACAATAGGGAACTTTGTTGATAAAGATTCAATGTCTATGGGAGCTTCTTCTCTTGGTACTATATCCAGAAATGTCTTGAGTTCTTCTTTCTCAGTCTCTACTTCCAGCTTTTGTCTCTTCCTTGTTGTTTTTCTAGGAATAGACTTCTTCCTCTTGGCTGCTGGTTCATTTACAGCTTCTTTCCTTTCCTCTTGTGTACCAGCCTCTTCTTCCACAATCTTTTCAGTAGTCCTTTCTTTTTCAGGAGACTTTGATCTTTCTTTTTCAGGAGACTTTGTCCTTTCTTTTTCAGCATCCATAGGCACAAACTTTTGATTAAAATCCCAAAGCTTTTCAAAAATTGGCCTTATTTCATTGTAGGACATACCCTTGAAATCATTGATCTTGAAATTCCCCTGATTCTTCAAGTATTTGATCATGTTCCTTCTAGCTTGGGCAATAGACCTTGGCTTCATCTTAAGAGAATGATATCTAAGGACAGAAGGATCATTCCAATCAATCTCTTTAGTAGTCTTAGCTTCATCCATAGCTTTTTTCTTTTCCTCTCCCATTGTCTTGCCAATCTCTGCATCTCGAGCAATTTGAGCTCTTGCTCCCTCATCATTTGTTCTTCAAAGCTTGAGTGCTTCAGCATAACTTGGGGGGATCATTCTTGTCAAGCTCCTTCTTTGATTTCTTCTGGGCTCTTCATCGTCATTATACATTACCCTTATCTTTTCATTTCCCTCTGCACTTCTTCCTGAGTAAGTAGCAGTTCCTCCAGAGTACAAATGAGTACTTCACAGTACTAACCTGTGGAACCTTCTTCACTAGCATGTCCTTTCTTCTTGCCAGCAGTACTAATCTCATCACTAGCTTTCCCACTGCCCTCTTGCTCATGGATGACTTCAGTTGGAGTTACTTCTTGTATGAAAAGTTCAGTTTCAGTGCTTGCTTTTTCATGAACTCCTTCATCATCTTGAACCCCTTCATTAGAAAACTTCCTCCCCTGTTTGGAAGAATCATCTTCACCACCTTTAGTAGTCGGAAAGAAAAAACCTGGAATGTCTTTCTTGCTTTCCCCAACCTTTATCTGAGCTTTCTAGCTTCTTGACTCTTAAAATAAGTCTTTAGTGTTAAGCAGAACTGAATATTTCTTGTCTTTGTCAAATCAGCCTCTAGAACTCCAATCCTGTCAGAAAGTGTGTGAATCAAATTCGTCAATTCTTGTAGTTTCAAACTACCCTCCTCACTTCCATGTGAGTGAACAGCATGGAGAGGTGAGTACATGGGTGTAGGAGGAAATATTCCGGTACCAGGGTGTATTGTTGAAAATTGTGTAGGTGATGATGAGGAGGTGAGGTTGAGTAATGAGTTGGTTCATTTAGTAGGTGAAGATGTAGTTGTAGGAAGGAGGATGTGGACTAGAAGGTGAGGGTGAGGATTTAGCAGCATCTAACAAGTGGGAAACAAAGGAACCACTGTCCTGAAAGAATCCCTTGGTTGGATCTCTTCATGTTTACAAAACACCTTCATAGTGAGAATTGACCATAATAGAAACTTGAGTTATGTTGGAGCTTGTGTCTCTGCATGTCTATAGCATAGTTGGAGTAAACCTAGGGTACATCAAAACATATGGGACTAGTGATGTTAGACACCATATGTTCAAAGATCATCCTAGATGGAAATTAAACCCTCCTATTGTTAACTAAACAACTGACGCCGTCTATATGCAACTAAAACTGCTCCCAAGCAGTCTTCTTGGGGCTTAAACAGTGAAGTATTATATGAATAAGAAACCTCCATTGAGGTGAAAAAGCACCTTTCTGAAAGGTTAACTTATCTGAGTCAGTAGCATAGCCCATAAGTGCCAATTGAGCAAATATCTCTGAAGTTGGAAGAGAGATAAGTCCGTCTTGATCATCCAGCTTGAGATGTCGCCTTATAGAACCTTCAGTGATGGACAGCGAGTGACCATCAACAGTAGCATGAATCTTGACGTTGCCATTTTCATCAGTCACAATCTCAGCAGTCCTCCAAAATTGTTTTATAAAAGATACACACACCTCGGGCTTTTTAGTAAGTGCATAGCAAATATGACTTCTATTGATGAAGTCAATGATCTGATGAAACCCTGCACTTCCTGTAGATTTTTCCAAATACGCTACCATATTGTGTTTGTCACAAAATTCTAAGTTTGCCATGGATGTAATTGTGAGTAATCAAGTGGGATTTGATCGTGTAAGATAAGTATTAGGGCTGAGAAAGTTAATATGCAAATTTGATAAGAAAACAGAGGGATATAATTTGACCAATATTAAGAAATTGAAAATAATCGTGAATATCCATACAAATTTATAGGAAGGTACACGAAGACCAAGTGGTCAAAGCCTGATACCCTATGTATATGCGAATATCCCAACGGCTCTAATCAATTAAAGGAAAAATTATTGTTGAGGCCCAAACATTTTGTACTAACGGTCATCCCAGTCTTAACTTGCCTGGCAGTATTAAAATTTGCCCAGCAGTATTAACTTCTCCACCCAACAACAGTACAAAGTCCAAAGATTTGAAGAACTAAAAGAAACACTTCACACAATCTCTCTTTTCTGTGTTTAGGCTCACAATTCATCTCTCAATTCTTTTGGCTCAACTTGGCACTCTTTCTAATTTTCACACAGCTCACTTTCTGTTTTTTAGGCGTCACAATTCATCTCTCATTCTTTGGCTCACTTTGCAACTCTTTCCATTTTTCACACAGCTCTCTTTCTGTTTTTGAGCTCACCAATTCTCTCTTTTGTTTTAGCTCACAAATATCACACGAAGTAATAGGTTTTTTGGCAAACTACCAGCCATAAACCGGATTTTAAGGAGTCCCTTTACCAATAGCCGTTTGCTTGGACTAGCTCATTGTTCATTAGGAAAAATAATGGTGCAATGATAACCTAAAGTATTTAGAAACTACCAACTATGAACAGGATTTGCGAAGTCTTTACCAGTATCCGTTTGCATCCGGGACTAGCCAATGCTTCATTGTAAATAAACATGGTCATTGAGACAAATAGTATTTGAGTAAACTATCAACATCAACGGATATGAAAAGTCTTTACCAGGACCGTTTTGCTCTGACTAGTCAATTCTTGATGTTTAATGAGCATATGAATTGATGACCATTTGTGGTGTGGTGTAACAACCAACACTTTAAGAACAACATACATGTTTCCTCCCCTCAACTGATACATTATGGAGTGACCTATATGACACCTCATTGTTTATCCTGAAAAAGTTAGCTTAACACCAAGAAAAACATAATCCAAACAGGTTGCATGTTTAACAGTGTTATTCACAAGATTAACAAAGATACATAGACATAACTAGCAGTACCAACTATAAGCAGCAGTTTTAATAAACAGTGTTAAATATAATTAGCAGTACTAATTATAAGCAACAGTTTTAACAAAACAGTGTTAAATAGAACTAGCAGTACTAATTAGACCTAGTAGTATTAATTGACACATATTAACAGTACTATCTTTAACAAACTTTACAAAACAAACTAGAGATTTAGACCTTAGGGATTGAGCATTCCAATACTTGAGACCAAGTACTGAAATCTACCAGCATCAAAACCTTTTGTAAGAAGATCAGCTACATTAAGTTGAGTATCAATTTTAACCATTTGAATCAACTTTTTAGTATTACAATCTCTTATAAAGTGATGCCTAATCTCTATATGTTTTGTTTTAGAGTGTTGAACAGGATTTTTCTATAAGATAACAATTATAGTACTGGAATTGTCAATTGTAAATAACAGTGTTTATTAAAATTGTACCCATAATCAAGCAATTGATTTTGGGATCCATAGAACTTGTCCACAGCAACTAGCAACATCCACATATTCCAGCATTCAGTTTGTATAAGTGGCAACCACAGTTTTGTTTTCTTGCATTGCCAAGAAATTAACCTATATCCCAAAAAATTGACACCTCCATAGTTTGACTTCCTATCAAGTGTAGCCCCAGCATAGTCACTATCAGGTGTAAGCAACTAACTCCAATGGAGAATCCTTAGAATCCAAAGACCTAGAGATGGTTGTCCTTGAAGTATCTAAAAATCCTTTTGACAGTTCCCCTAACCCAAAGCGATGGGAAAGTTTTTAGTGGAGACCTGAAATCCTTGCACATGCACAAACTGCAAACATGATATCTGGTTAGAATGCAGTAAATACTCAAAGATCCAATCATTGGACCTATAGAGATGTTCATCAACATCATCAGCACTGCATCATTACCTAGGCCTTTCCAAATCAGTGGAGTGGAGGCAGACATCACATCTGTGTAGTTGAACTACTTAGATATCATAGACATAATTAATTCTTGACAATAAATATGGCCTTTCTTCTTCTGTTGGACCTGCAACCCCAAAAAGAAAGTGAGTTCTCCCATAGAACTCATCTGAAACTTATCCTTCATAAGTTTCTCAAACTCATCACAAAGCTCCTTCTTGGTAGATCCAAAAATGATGTCATCTACATAGATTTGAACAAGCAGTATGTGCCCATTTTGACTTTTGATGAACAAAGTTTGATCAATTTTGCCTCTTTGAAATCCATTGCTCAAAAGATAAGTGGCCAATGTGTCATACCAAGCTCTGGGTGCTTGATGAAGTCCATATAGTGCTTTCACAACTTTATAAACTTTATCAGGATGGTCAGGATCTTCAAAACCTGGAGGTTGACATACATACACCTCCTCTTCAATTTGACCATATAGGAAAGCACTTTTGACATCCATTTGGTAGACAGTGAAACCCATGAAAGAAGCATAAGCCAGAAATATTCTTATAGCTTCTATTCTAGCCACTGGAGCAAACACTTCATCATAGTCAATACCTTCTTCTTGTGTATGGCCTTGGGCAACAAGCCTTGCTTTGTTCCTGACAACAATTCCCCTCTCATCTTTCTTGTTTCTGTAGACCCACTTTGTGCCAATAGCCCTATGTCCCTTTGGCAAATCTACAAGAACCCATACATTTTGTAGTTTGAACTGAAGAAGTTCTTCTTGCATGGCTTCTACCCAAGCAGGATCACTAAGAGCTTTAGAAACTCTTTTTGGTTCTTCTTGAGATAAGAAACAGGCAAAAAGGCATGTATGTAAGTCCTGGTGAGTCTTTCCTTCATAAATGGCACTGAGAAATCCTAGTTCAGAATAAGAATTTTTGTCTCCTTCTTGTTTGAGAACAGAAAACAGCACATCACCATTCACATTGATCAATAGATGATCTTGTAAATCTTGATGAGGAGTGGAAAAACTGCATAAGATGGTGAAAGATTCCCCAAAACCATGCCTTTATCCTCTTCTTATGTGTCTTCAGGTTTGTGAGGAATTGGTGTCCCATCAATCCTCAGAGTAGCAGTATAAACTTCATGGGGAGGGGGGGAGAAGAAGGAGGGGGTAGGGGGGTTGGAAAGGAGTAGCAAACTAATTACTTCCACTACCCAGTATTAACCTGTGTACTAGCATATTAACTTGGTGTTCATCAAAACCATCACCTGAAAGACTGCAATCATCATGAGTCATATCTGAATCTTTGATATTTGTGCATCACCAACCGATTTTGAGTGAAGTATCTTCAAAGTATAAGCAATCCTTCCAAAATAGGCATGATTTATAACAATCTTGATCATTGTTTTTTTTTTTTTTTTTTTTTTTTTTTTTTTTTTTTTTTTTTTTTTTTTGTTTTTTTTGTTTTTTTTTTTTTTTTTTTTTGTTTTTGGGGTTTTTTTTTTTTTTTTTTTTTTTTTTTTTTTTATTTTTTTTTTTTTTTTTTTTTTTTTTTTTTTTTTTTTTTTTTTATTGTGTTGTTGATATGGTGTGCATTACTCAGAACTTCTTAGTGTACCTACAGAAAACATCAGACTAACCCTGCAACCACTGGCACAAAATTCATGGATGGGATAAGATCAAGATCAAACAGCCACTTTTGGACCATTTCCTTCCAACATAGGTTTATTCTCTAAAACCCAACATGCAAGATTTTCCTGTAACTCCTGGTTCTAAAGTTGTATACCCTAAAGAGCTTTGCTACTTAAAGATACCCAACAAAGAAAATCCTCATCACTATTGCCATCAAAACATGCCCAAAAACCCTTATCAAAGGTATTAAGAATTGTAACATGACCACCAAATGGCTTCAGAAATCCTATAGCTGTTTAATACCCTTAAAGAGTTCATAAAGTATCTTATTATGAGGCTTGAAACTAATACCCTAATTTGTACATAGTCAAGCAGTAGAAACTAGCTTCTGCCCAAAATGTTGTAGGATAACTTAGAATCTGCTAACAAGTTCTAGTGCAGCCTCAAAGAGAGTCCTATTCATTCTTTCAGCTACACCATTTGGTTGAGGTGTCCTTGCGTACACTATATCTCTCTGATACCTTTCTCTCTACAGAATTCATCCAACACATGGTTTTTAAATTCAGTCCATACAACTTCCTGATTTATCTTAACATTCTTATCCACTAGGGTTTCTATCTCTATAAATAAAGTTTTTAAGGATCTCACTAGTTTCATCCTTAGTTACTTAATAAGAAACCCATGAAATCTACTATAATCATCAGTACTACCACCATATTTATTTATGCAATAAACTACTCACAAAAGTTAGACCAAAAAGATCCATATGAAGCATAAATAATGGCTTAGTAGTAGGACTAAAGGCCTTGGACTTACAAGAGGCTCTATGTTGCTTGCCTTTAAGACAGGCAACACAGGTTTGGTCATTCTCAAATCTTTTTAAAGGTAAATCTCTCACAAGATTTTCTTTGACAAGTTTATTGATATTTTTGAAATTGACATGACCAAGCCGTCTATGCCATAACATTGATTCCTCAGATGTAGCCTTTGCAACTAGACAAGTTAAACCATCTAATGGGAACTATGATTTTTCAATCAAAACTGTAAAAGTTAGTTACATTTGTCTAGGAATGTATTAAGAAGTGACTTGACTTTCATCAGGCAACATACAATTAGGAACAACACAGAGACCACAAAATTAAAAAGAACATAGTTTCTTTTTTTTCCACACATTTGTTGAGACACATCAAGGTTAAACTTCAACTCTTTAACAAAGTATACATCTTCAAAATCAAGGTTATTTGTTTTTATTGTACCTTTACCAGTGATTCTCCCTCCATTTGCATCTCCACCAAAAGTAACATAACCTCCATCAAATTCTTTGAAATCGAAAGGTGACTATGTTTCCAGACATGTGCCTTGAGCATCCACTATCCACAAATCCTTTTTCATTTAGTTGGGAATGTGCTCAACCCCGCACACAGAAAACTTATGAAGTTAGGTTACCTATTGGGACCCATTTCCCAATACTAGACTTGGATCTGCCTCGTGCATCAATGTAATTATATTTGTTAAAGACTAATGATGCACCATTGGGTTTGATAGGCCTCCAAACCCAACATGCTGAGGGCTTAACAGCATTAAATCCCCTTGCCCTAACAGTATTAACATTTGGCCTAACAGTATTAACTGTTTGTCTACCAGTATTAATATTTTGATTATTAGACCTGTTTGTGATAGTACTGTTTTTCTTGAAAAAGGTCCTTTAGAGCTGTAGATTTTTAAAATGAGTCATTGCCTACACTAAAATTGTTGGTTTGGGGTGAGCAGTATAATGAGGCCTAACAGTATTTACACACCTAGCAGTACTAACAGGTCTGGCAGTGTTAATAGACCTAACAGTACTAAGAGGGTATTGGCATTATTGACATGTTTCAGGGCCATTCTTCAATTAAGACATGCTCTAAACATATGTATATAAGCAATAGGACAATAATATTGAATGTGATCAAAATCACCACAAATAAAGCATGCTTTGTTATTAAAAACAAAGTTACATCCTAATTGATCAGTTTTCTGACCATTCCAACTTCTTTGGTTCCCCCTAGGTCTCTGTGACCTATACATCTCAGCATACCTAACTGTTCTTCTACTTGGTTTGACAGTGTTAACAGACTCTTCCTTAGACAGTTTAAGGTGTTTCTTTTTCTACTTATAGGGGTAGACTCAACTCTTCCTCATCATCTATGACACCCAATCTTCAATTATTGGGGTAAAAAAGAAAAAAAAAAAAAAAATAAAAGACAAAAAAACATCAGTATTCTCTCTAGCCTTTTTTAGTTTCTTTTAACCTAGACATTCTTAGCATTATGAAAAACTTTTCCTTTCCCATTTTGTGTCTACCTATAATGTAGCACAACAGAGCAAGTTTCAGTACCAACTTGGGTTGTTGTTAAAGAGCAACATATTCTCCTTAAGAAATTATTTGACTCTCTATTACAAAAAGTGGTTGGCTTATGAACTTGAATCCTAGGACCATACCAATTTATCTCAGGTTGTTGAAATTCTCAATGACCTGAATAAGACAAATCTAAAGTTGTTTGGTGTTGTGTATGTTGAGAATTAAGGGATGAGGTGATGGGAACAGCATGGTAACCAAACCCTTTTTTTGCTTCTTGTCAGTTTACTCTGACATGCTTAACAAATCCATCTAAGTCTTTAATGATTTTATTCAAACTTTGCAGACATAAAATCATCTCCCTCTGGTTTCTTCCTTAACTTTTTCAAGTTCAACTTAAACGAACCCCATAAGATAATCTTATGTCCTACACTTCTGTTTCCACAAGGCCATCTCTCAGAAAACAAAACTTCAGATTCTTTATATCTTAACAACTTGGGCTTCTAAGCATTGACAGCCCACTTTTATATGTAGATTGCTTAAAAGGCAGTATCCATCAATTTAACTAGTAAATCATCATACTATTTTTTTAAGAGTTCATAAATTAAGTCAAACAAGATATAGATCAAGATACACAGCATGCTCAGAAAAAGCCATGAGAGCCATGTTTGCTTGAACTTCATCCTCTGCCATATCACTCCAATCAAAACCACCACCATCTATGGCACACATTGCCTTTTCAGAGGCATCTTCAATCCTTACAGCTTTTGAAGAGCTTGCTTGATTCCAGTTCCGTATATCTTTAACTTCTTTGTACTCTGTTTCCTAGCAAAATCCCCATTTATGACAATTGAAACATTTTACTTTAGATTTATCATATCCAACAGTACTACTTCCATCAATAATTATCTTCCTTCCAGTTCTCTGATAGAACTTCCTTGCCCTCATGCTCAACAATGCCATATTCCACTTTAGATCCATCTCTTCTAAATCATCATCATGAATTTGCTCAAGATCTTCATGAACAAGTTGAGACCCTTGTGGTTGAGTGGACAAAAAGGCATAAACTGTGGCATCACTAAAACTAGCAGTACTAGTTTCAGTACTAGCAGTATTAACCTTGGTGTTGCCAGTACTAACTCCAGTGTTAACAGTATTAATAGTATTAGTACTGCTTGGACTGGAAGTGGTTAGAAATGCCAAGTTCTTATCATCATTATTAGCAGCAACAGTTCTCTTAACCTTTTGTTCAACAATTTTAAAATTGTTGTACAAATCATCCAAACCCATAGTTTCAAAGTCGGGTTTGTTCATCCAGACTACTACATGAGTATCCCATTCTGAAGGTAAGCTTCTCAAAAACTTAACATTTAAATCCTCTGGAGGAGTATCTACACCAAGAATTGCCAATCTACTAACAAGCTTTTGAAGCCTGTTAAAGATAGAGTCCAAAGATTCTGAGCTTGTAGCATTAAAGTTTTCATACTGTTGCTTCAGTAAGGCCTTTTGTGTCTTCTTTGTAGCATCATTTCCTCCAAAGCGAGCTTTAATAGCAATAAACATAGATTGAGCATCAGCATACTGGTTAAAGGTAAGCTGATGTTCATTTGGGAGTGCCATGAGGAGAAGACTTCTGGCTTTGACATCATTCTTCTTGCAAATCTTTTCTTCAGTAGTAGAGGGGACAGTCATCTTCAATGCTGTTGATGGACCTGATTCTGGTGTTGTAACAGGAATAGGTACCCAAGAATTTCCATTTTCTATTACCTCCCATAATGCATAGTCTTGGATCTGAAAGTACTGCTTGATTCTGATTTCCCACATCTCATACTCTCCTAGTTTGAGCATGGGAAGCTTTGCCAACGCATTGTTCTGAGAATTTTCTAACTCCATTTTCCCTAGATCAAAGTTTCTCAAAGCACAGGCTCTGATACCACTTGTTGATCCCACGCCTTGATCGATTCTTTATGATATAAAGAGTTTGTTACCTTGGAAGAATCCAAAATAACAAAGATTGAGACTTTGTATGTATATCAAAGTGTATGCGGAATCTACACTTTGATACTCTAGAGAAATTTATTAATGGAACAGTAATGACCACTAACACACAATGAACACAAAACTCACTGCTTCAATATTATTAACTAATACGAGTACTCTTGAAGTACTGGGGTTACAAACCTTGAAGCTATTACAAATTTTCTCTAAATCTCTCTTAAAGTTCTAATCTACACTACTCTTGGGATCTCCTTTTATAGAAATACAAGGAGCCCTTTACAAATATATCTGCCTATCTATTAGGATCAGTTACAATTCAAAACTAAACATCCCGAAATACTCTCCATGCATTCTTATCTTCAGTTCATCAGCTTTGACCATTTAGCAGTACTAACTCCTTCTACTAGCAGTATTAAGTAACCTTGGCAGTACTAACTTTGTACTGGCAGTACTAACTCCTTTAGTACTGTTGGCAGTATTAAGTCATATGAAGATTTATTCCTAACAATCCTCCCCTAAACTTGTGATTGTCCTTCAAATCATCAAGTTTCTTCTGAATAAAATCTTCTAGTCTTCTTCTTCTGCTGATGATTCTTTCAAACAATTTTGTCACTTCTGCACTTGAGCTCTTATGAATCTTAGGAGTTCAAAAGCCTGGGAACTTTCATGATCTACCTCCAATTTTCTACTTAACATCTTTGTCAACATCTCTTGGCTTAAGGGATACTTCTTTTCTGTCAACATATGAATTGCCAATCCATTGTCCATCAACAAAATATGGATACCACAGAAATCACATAATCTCCAGCTTAAAAGATTGTATTCATGTTGATCTCTCCAAATCTCATCATCCTTATCAGGCTCAAACAAAGTATGTAGATCTCCCCAAAGCATCAGATCAAAACCTTCTGGACTTGAAGCACTATACCTATTCTTGACCAACCTGTATAATTCTTCTACATCCAATCTATCAAAATCTTCAAGCATTTCACTCAGTACCTTATAATTCTTTGAACTTCCATCACCTCTGAATACTTGATAGTACATGAAGGTCTCTGTCAAAACACATGTCTTCCAATCTACAATAGGAAACTTTGTAGATATAGATTCAACCTCTATGGGAACCTCTTCTCTTGGTATGATGTCTAAAAATTCTTTGAGTTCTTCTTTCTCTGAATCTTCCTCCATCTTTTGTCTCTTCCTTGTGCTTTTTCTAGGAATGGACTTCTTTCTCTTTGCTCCAGGTTCTTTAACAACTTCTTCCCTTTCCTCTTGTGTAACAACCTCTTCTTCCACAATCTTTTCAGTAGACCTTTCTTTTTCAGGAGACTTTTGCTTTTTACTTCCTTGCTCTGCATCCATAGGCTTAATATTCTGATTAAAATCCCAAATCTTTTCAAAGATTGGCCTGATGTCATTGTAAGACATTCCCTTGAAGTCACTGATCTTGTAATTCCCTTGGTTCTTCAAATATTTGATCATATTCCTTCTAGCTTGGGCAATTGTCTTTGGCTTCATTTTAAGAGAATGATATATAATGACTGAAGGATCATTCCAGTCAATCTTCTTTGTATACTTAGCTGCATCCATTGCTCTTTTCCTTTCTTCTTCATCCTACTGTCTAGCAATCTCCTCATCTCTAGCAATTTGAGCTCTTTGTTCCTCATTCATTTGCTCTTCAAGTCTAATTGCTTCAGCATAACTTAACTGTTCTTGTTCAAGGTCCTTCTTAGACTTCTTCTTAGGCTCTTCCTCTATCAAAATGGCTTTTCCTTTATCTTTTCTTGATCTTTTCTCAGCACTTCTTCTTGAATATGTAACAGTTCCTCCAGCAGTACTAAGGTTTACCTCAGCAGTACTAACTGTTGGAACTTCTTCACTAACAGGACCTTTCTTCAAACCAGCAGTACTAACTTCATCACTTGCTTTCCCACTGCCCTCTTGATCTTGAATGACTTCAGTTGGAGTCACTTCTTAAATGAATAGTTCAGTTTCAGTACTAGCTTTTTCTTAAACATCTTCATTAAATAACTTCCTCCCCTGTTTGGAAGAATCATCTTCAAAGGCTTCATTATCTAAAATAACAACCCTGGTTTGTTTCCTTGCTTTCCCAATCTTTATCTGAGACTCTAGCTTCTTGACCCTTAGAATAAGCTTGGTATAAGTAGAACTGTAGGTTTTCTTTGTCTTCAACAAGTCAGCCTCTAAAACTCCAATCCTGTCAGAAAGAGTGTTAACTAAATTCATCAATTCTTGAAGTTTCAAACTACCCTCCTCACTTCCATGTGAGTGAACAGCATGGAGTGGTGAGTCATGGGGTGTAGGAAGATGATATTCTGTACCAGGTTATGTTGGTGAAGGTTATGTAGGTGAGGGTTGAGTAGGGGATGGTTGAGTAGGAGATGGTTGAGTAGGAGATGGTTGAGTAGGAGATGGTTAAGGTGAAAGTGAAGGTGTAGGTGTAGGAGAAGGTGAAGATGTGATTCTAGAAGGTGAAGGTGAGGGTTCAGTAGCATTTAACATAGTAGGAAATAAAGCAACCTCTTGACCTGAAAATCCCTTGGTAGATCTCTTCATATTGCTAAACACCTTCATTGTTAGAGATGGAACAGAATAAAATCTTGTGTGTTGTTGAAGCTTGTGTCTCTGCATGTCTAGGCATAGTTGGACAAACAAGGTACATCAAAAACTTATGGGACAAGATATATTTAGACACCATATGGTCAAAGATTATCCTCGAAAAATTAAACTTTCATTTGTGGCTAAACAAATGATAGCATCTGCAATCGTACTACTATTCTTCTTCCCCAAGCAGTCTTTTTGGCTTAAACAGTGGAAGAATATAATGTATAAGAACCTCCATTGCGGTGAAAACATGCACCTTTTGAAAGGTTAACTTATCTGAGTCAGTAGCATAGCCCATAAGCCCAATAAGACCAAAAACTCGGTAGTTGGAAGAGAGGTATTGTCCAATCTGATCATCCAACTTGAGATGTCGCCGTAGAGAACCTTCAGTGATTGAAAGTGAGTGTCCATCTATAGTAGCATGAATCTTGACGTTGCCATTATCATCAGTCAAAATCTCAGCAGACCTCCAAAATTGTTTTATAAAGGAGACACACACCTCTGGTTTCTTAGTAAGTGCATAGCAAATATGACTTCCGATTTAGAAAATGAAATCTAGGATCTGATGAACCTCCGGCACTTCCGTAATTTTGTCCAAAAACGCTAGCCATGTTGTGTTAATCACAAAACTCCAAACTTGCATGATGAAAAGTAGTGATTAATAAAGTGGATAGGATCCGTGAATGAAGTATGAAGGCTGGAGAAAAGTTTAATTGTCAAAATAAAGAGAAAACAGAGAGATATTTTTTGACCAATATTAAATAACGTTGAAGTATCGTGAATAAATCATATGACTAATATTAGAATTCACTAAAAAATAAAGAGTAAAGAAAAAAATATGCACAAAGTCCAATTGGTCAAACCCCTATTCCATAGGTATTTGGCGGAAATATCTCAACGGCTCTATTAATAAATGAAAAGTCTGTTAGGCCCAAACAGTACTAACGGTCATCCAGCAGTATTAACTTAGGCCTAGCAGTACTAAAATATGCCTGGCAGTATTAACTTCTCCACCCAAATAGTACAAACTCTAAGACATACAAGAACAACATCACTCAAACTCTCTTTCTGTGTTAAGCTCACAATTATCATCTCTCAATTCTTTTTTGGCTCACTTTGGCACTCTTTCTATTTTTCACACAGCTCTCTTTCTGTTTTTTAGAGCTCACCAATTCTCACTTTGTTTATGAGCTCACAAAATTATCACACAAAGGTGTAGTTTTTAGCAAAACTAACCAGCCATAAACGGATTTGAGGATCTTTACCAATAGCGTTTGCTTTGGACTACCATTGCTTTCATTAAAAAAAATGGTGCAATGATAACACATATAGTTTTAGTTAAACTACCAACTATAAACGATTTGAGAAGTCTTTACAGTAGTTCCGTTGCTCTGGACTAGCCAATGCCCTGCATTAAATAACATGGGTGCATTGAGGACATATAGTTTTGAGTAACTATCAACTATCACGGATTTGGGAAGTCTTTACAGGGCCGTTTGCTCTGGACTAGTCAATTCTTGATGTCTATTAGACATGGTGAATTGATGACCATTTGTTGTGTGGTGTAACAACCAACACTTTAAGAACAGCCAACATGTTTCCTCCCCTCAAATGATACATTATGGAGTAACCTATATGACACCTCATTGTTTATCCTGAAAAAGTTAGCTTAACACCAAGAAAAACATAATCCAAACATGTTTCATGTTTAACAGTATTAAGTGTTATTCACAAGATTAACAAAGATACATAGAAAAACACATACCTAACTATAAGCAACAGTTTAACAAACAGAGTTATATATAACTCAGCAGTACTATTAGACCCTAGCCATATTTAATTTGACAAATACCTAACAGTACTAACATTTAACAATCTTTACAAAAACAAACAAGAGATTTAGGCCTTAGGGATTGAGCATTCCAATACTTGAAACCAAGTACTGAAATCTACCAGCATCAAAACCTTTTGTAAGAAGATCAGCTACATTAAGTTGAGTATCAATTTTAGCCATTTGAATCAACTTTTTAGTATTACAATCTCTTATAAAGTGATGCCTAATCTCTATATGGTTTTTTTTAAGAGTGTTAAAGGATTTTCTATAATACAATAGTACTAGGTATTGTCAAATTAAATAACAGTGTTCATAAAATTGTACCCAAAATCAAGCAATTGTTTTGGATCCAGAAACCATTCCACAGCAACTTGCAAGCAGCCACAATATTCAGCTGTCGTTTGTAAGAAGTGGCAACCACAGTTTGTTTCTTGCATTGCCAAGAAATTAACCTATTTCCTAAAAATTGACAACCTCTAGTGGTTGACTTCCTATCAAGTGTAGCTCCAGCATAGTCACTATCAGTGTAAGCAACTAACTCCAATGGAGAATCCTTAGAATACCAAAGACCTAGTGATGGTTTGCCTTTAAGGTATCTAAAGATTCTTTTGACAGCTAAAAGATGGGAAGTTTTTGGGGAAACTTGAAACCTTGCACATGCACAAACTGTAAACATGATATCTGGTCTAGATGATGTAAGATACATCAAAGATCCAATCATAGATCTATAAAGATGTTATCAAACCACATTAGCCTCTCTGCAATCTATTAACCAAGGGCTTTCCAAATCGAGTTGAGTGAGGCCAACTTCTACTTTTGTTAGTGAACTATGTCACAAATTTCATGGACAAATATATCTTGACTGAAAAAGATGCCTTTTTTCTTCTGTTAGACCCTGCAACCCCCAAAAAGAAGGTGAGTTTCTCCCATAGAACCATCAGAAACTTATCCTTCATATAGCTTACTCAAACTCATTACACAGCTCCTTCTGGTAAAATCCAAAATGATGTCCATCTACATAGATTTGAACAAGCAGAATGGGCCCCTTTTGACTTTTAATGAATAAATTTGATACAAGTTTTGCCCCTCTTTGAAATCCATTGCTCAAAAGATAAGTGGCCGAAATGTGTCATACCAATCTCTGAGTGCTTTGATGAAGTCCATATAGAGCTTTCACAAACTTTTATAAACTATAACAGATAGGTCAGGATCTTCAAAACTGAGGTAGTTGGCATACATACACCTCCTCTTCAATTTGACCATAAAGAAAAGCACTTTTGTCAACCATTTGTAGAACAGTAAAACCCATATAAAAGCATAAGCCAGCAAGATTCGTATGGCCTCAATTCTAGCGTAGCCACTAGAGCAAAAAATATCATCATAGTCAATACCTTCTTCTTGTGTATGACCTTGGGCAACGAAGTCTTGCTTGTTCCTGACAAAAACAATTCCCCTTATCAACTTTCTTGGTTTTCTCTTTAAAACCCACATTGTACAGCAATAGCCCTATGACCCTTAGGCAAATCTACAAGAACCCATTACAATTTTAGCTTGAACTGTAGATCCTCTTGCATTGCCTCTACCCATGCAGGATCACTAAAAGAAGCTTTAAGAAACTCTCTTGTGGTTCTTCTTGAGATAAGAAACAGCAAAAAGGCATAGTATGTTAAGATCCTGGTGAGTCTTTCCTTCTAAATGGCACTAGAAATCTATTTCAAAAATATAATTATGACATCCTTCTTGTTTGAACAGATGACTGCACATCACCAATCACATGATCAATTGGGTGATCTTTGTGAACTCTTGTATGAGGAGTGGAAGAAACTGCATAAGATGGTGAAGATACCCTAAATTATCAATGCCTTAATCCTCCTCTTGTGTGTATTCAGTTGTAGGAATTGGTCCCATCAAGCCTTCAGGAGTAGCAGTAGTAATTTCAGGAGCAGTAGTACTAATTTCAGGAGCAGCAGTACTAACATCTCTACTACCAGTATTAACTGGTGGACCGGCAGTATTAACTTGTTGATCATCAATACCATTATCCTGAAAATTGCAATCATCATGAGTCCCATCATGATCTTGTAATTGTGCATCATTAACAGATTTGAGTGAAGCATCATCAAAGTATGAAGCATCCTTCCAAATTGGCATGAAAATACAATCTTGATCTTGTTGAGAGGATATGCTGGACTCAGAACCTCCTTGTATACCTGCAGAAACATTAGAAAAAGTCCCTGCAACCACTGGCACATAATTCATAGATTGGGTTAGAGAATCTAGATCAAACAGCCACTTGGGACCATTTCCTTCTAACATAGGTTTATTCTCTAGAAACCCAACATGCAAGTTTTCCTGTACTTTCCTGGTTCTAATGTTGTATACCCTAAAAGCTTTGCTACTTAAAGAATACCTAACAAAGAAACCTTCATCACTTTTTCCATCAAACTTGCCCAACTTATCTAAGGTATTAAGAATTGTAACATGACATCCAAATGGCTTCATAAATCCTATAGCTGGTTTAATACCCCTAAAGAGTTCATAAGGAGTCTTATTATGAGGCTTGACAACTAAGACCCTATTTTGTACATAGCAAGCAGTAGAAACTGCTTCTGCCCAAAATGTTGTAGGTAACTTAGAATCTGCTAACATTGTTCTAGCAGCCTCAATGAGAGTCCTATTCTTTCTTTCAGCTACACCATTTTGTTGAGGTGTCCTTGCTACACTATATTCTCTCTTGATACCTTTTTCTCTACAGAACTCATCCATCACATGGTTTTTAAATTCTGTCCCATTGTCACTTCTGATTATTTTAACCTTCTTATCCACTAGATTTTCTATTTCCTTGATAAAGTTTTTAAGGATCTCACTAGTTTCATCCTTAGTTCTTAAAAAGAGAAAACCATGAAAAGTCTACTATAATCATAGTCTACTATAATCATCAGTAACTACCAAGCAGTATTTTTTATGCATTAAACTACTAACAAAAGTTGGACCAAAAAGATCCTTAGTAGTGGGACTAAAGGCCTTGGTCTTACAAGAGGCTCTATGTTGCTTGCCTTTAAGACAGGCAACACATGTTTGGTCATTCTCAAATCTTTTTAAAGGCAAATCTCTTACAAGATTTTCTTTGACAAGTTTATTGATATTTTTGAAATTGACATGACCAAGCCTCCTATGCCACAACATTGATTCCTCAGATGTAGCCTTTGCAACTAGACAAGTTAAACCATCTTTAGGAACTATGTTCTTCATATCAAAACTGTACATGTTATTCTGTCTAGGAATTTTAAGAAGTATTTGACTTTCATCAGGCAACTTAAAATTGGGAGACAGAACAAGACATTCAGAGTCAGTAAAAAGAACATAGTTCTTTTTGTCACACATTTGTGAGACACTAAAAAGGTTGAACTTCAACTCTTTGACAAAGTATACATCTTCAAAATCAAGTTTATCAGTTTTGATAGTACCTTTACCAGTGATTCTTCCTCCATTTGCTCCTCCACCAAAAGTAACATAACCTCCATCAAAGTCTTTGAAATCTGAAAGATGAGCTATGTTTCCAGACATGTGCCTTGAGCATCCACTATCCACAAATCCTTTATCATTTAGCTGTGAATTGCTCTGCACATAAAACTTATGAAGTTAGTTATTTTTAGGGACCCAAGCCATTACTGACTTGGATCTGCCTCGTGCATCAATGTAATTGTATTTGTTAAAAACTAGTGATGCACCATTGGGTTTGATAGGTCTCCAAACCCAACATGCTGAGGGCTTAACAGCATTAAATCCCCTTGCCCTGACAGTATTAACATTTTGCCTAACAGTATTAACAGTTTGTCTACCAGTATTAATATTTTGATTATTAGACCTTTTTGTTAATGCTGTTCTCTTGTAAAAGGGCCTTTGAACAGTTGATTGTGCTTGATTTTGAAAATGTGTCCTTGGTCTAGCACAAAGAACTGTTGATTTTGGGTGAGCAGTATAAGAAGGCCTAACAGTATTAAAAGCCTTAGCAGTACTAAAAGGTCTGGCAGTGTTAACAGACCTAACAGTATTAACAGGCCTTGCATTATTAACAGTTTTTAGGCCAGTCTTCATTAAAACTGCTCTTGGAACCATATGTTTGTAAGTATTAGGACAATTGTATTGAATGTGATCAAAACTTCCACAGATAAAACATGCCTTGTTATTAAAAACAAAGTTACATCCTAATTGATTGGATTTTTGACCATTCCAATTCCTTTGGTTCCCCCTAGGTGCCTGTGACCTGTACATCTCTGCATACCTAACTGACCTTCTAATTGGTTTTTCAGGTTTAACTGACTCTTTCTTAGTAGCAGTAGGTATAGCAGTTTTCTTTTCTACCTTAGGGATAGGCTCAACTTCTTCCTCATCATCTGACACCCAATCTTCAATAATTAGAGCATCAGTATTCTCTCTAGCCTTTTTAGGTTCTTCTATCCTAACATGATTAGCAGGATGGAAAAACTTTTCTTTCCAAGCTTTGTCTGCCTTAAGTGGAGACTTAACAGAGCTAGTTTCAGTAACAGTCTTGTGTTGTTGTGTTAAAGAGTCATCAGTATTCTCCTTAGAATTATCTGACTCTCTATCACAAACAGTGATTGGCTTTGAACTTGAATCCCTAGGACCATACTCATTTACCTCAGGTTGTTTGAATTCTTCTAGACCTGAATAAGATAAGTCTAAAGGTGTTGGTCTATTAAGAATCAAGGGATGAGGTGAGGGGACAACATTATAACCAAAACCCTTTTTGCTCTTGTCAGTTACCTGACTTGCTAACAAATCATCTAAATCTTTTGATGATTTTTCAAACTTTGCAAGCTTAAATTCAAATCCCTCCTTTTCTTCCTTAACTTTTTCAAGTTCAATCTTAAGTAATCCCATTAGATATTCTTTGTGACCTACACTTCTTTTAAGCAAAGCAATTTCCTCAGAAAAAAGGACTTTAGATTCTTTATATTTAACTACTTGTGCTTCTAAAATTGATAAACCTCTTTTATATGTAGCTGCTTTAAAACCAATATCATCTAATTTAACAAGTAAATCATCATACTGTTTCTTTAGAGCTTCATAATTTTGCAAACAAGATTTAGTACAAGATTTATCATTTGATACCTCAAAATCTGTGAATGCCATTAGAGCCATGTTTGCTTGAATTTCATCCTCTGCCATGTCACTCCAATCAAATCCAGCACCATCTATAGCACACATTGCCTTTTCAGAAGTATCTTCAATACTTACTGCCTTTGATGAGCTTCTTGAATTCCAATTTCTGTTGTCTTTACTTCTTGGTACTCTACATTCCCTGGCAAAATATCCCATTTTATGGCAGTTGAAACATTCTACCTTTGATTTATCATATCCTGCAGTACTGCTTCCATCAATGATGATCTTTCTTCCAGTTCTCTGATAGAACTTTCTTGCCCTCATGCTTAGTAGTGTCATATTCCACTTTAGATCCATCTCTTCTAAATCATCATCATGAAGTTGCTCAAGATCTTCATGACCTAGTTGAGACCTTTGTGGTTGAGTGGACAAAATGGCATAAACTGTGTCATCACTAAAACTAGCAGTACTAGTTTCAGTACTAGCAGTATTAACTTTGGTGGTGCCAGTACTAACTCCAGTGTTAACAGTATTAATTGTATTAGTACTGCTTAGACTGGAAGTGGTTAGAAATGCCAAGTTCTTTTCATCATTGTTTTCAGCAGAAGATTTCTTAACCTTTTGTTCAACAAATTTAAAATTGTTGTACAAATCATCCAAACCCATAGTATCAAAATCAAGTTTGTTCATCCAGACTACCACATGAGTATCCCACTCAGAAGGTAAGCTCCTCAAAAATTTAACATTTAGATCTTCTGGAGGAGTAACTACACTAAGAATTGCCAATCTACTAACAAGCTTTTGAAGCCTGTTAAATATAGAATCAAGTGATTCTGAGCTTGAAGCATTGAAGTTTTCATACTGTTGCTTCAGTAAGGCCTTTTGAGTCCTCTTTGTTGCTTCATTCCCTCCAAATCTAGCTTTAATGGCAACAAACATAGATTGAGCATCAACATACTGGTTGAAGGTAAGTTAATGCTCATTAGGAAGTGCCATGAGCAAAAGACTTCGAGCCTTTACATCATTCTTTTTGCAAATCTTTTCTTCAGCAGTAGAGGGCACAGTCAACTTCAATGCTGTTGATGGACCAGATTCTGGCGCTGTAACAGGAATAGGCACCCACGAATTTCCATTTTCAATTACCTCTCATAATGTATAATCTTGTATCTGAAAGTACTGCTTGATCCTGATTTCCTACATCTCATACTCTCCTAGTTTGAGCATGGGAAGCTTTGCCAACGCATTGTTCTGAGAATTTTCCAACTCTATTTTCCCTAGATCAAAGTTTCTCAAAGCACAGGCTCTGATACCACTTGTTGATCCCACGCCTTGATCGATTCTTTACGATTTACCTTTGAAGAATCCAAAATAACAAAGATTGAGACTTTGTATGTATACCAAAAGTGTATGCGGATTCTACACTTTGATACTCTAGAGATATTATTAATGGAACAGTAACAACCAAACTAACAAAGAACAATAAACAAACTGCTTCAATATTATTAGAATAATACGAGTACTTTTGAAGTACTGGGGTTACAAACCTTGAAGCTATTACAAATTTTCTCTAAATGTATCTCTAAAAGTTCTAATTTACACTACACTTAGGATCTCCTTTTATAGAATACAAGGAGTCCTTTACAAAGATATCTGCCTATCTTTTAGGATCAGTTATAATTCAAAACTAAACATCCCGAAATACTCTCCATGCATCCTTATCTTCAGTTCAGCAGCTTTGACTATCAGCAGTATTAACTCTTTTGTCTAGCGGTAGTAACTAATACTGGCAGTACTAAGTTTGTACTGGCAGTACTAACTCCATTAGTACTGTTGGCAGTATTAACTCCATTGAAGATTTATTCCTAACAAACTCCTCCGTTTCTTTGTTAGTAATTTAGAGAGCTACTGTGCACCTTTGATTTTTCGGTCCCAAAAATATATTTTTTTCTTGTTTAAAATACATAAAAATCCAAAAAAATATCCTTCTTAACCCTATTTTGTTTAACTCTTCTCTTTGTCCCTGTTTAATTCTATCATCATGTATGAGTTTAAAGAATGTTCGTCTTGTGGAGCTTTGTATAATAAACATTGTTGTTCAAATGTGAGTTCAGTAGACAATTTTGTTCGTGATCCTAATCCGATTTCTTATGATGAAACCCCTGACTCATCTCAACAACCCCCACGTAATTGTTCTAAGTGTGGAGGTCCGTTTGGTGGTATATATTGTCGACAATGTACTTGTGAGCGGTGTAGACGAAATTATACGGATGAAGTTTGTGCTTTATGCTGTTATGAAGTTGAAAAATCATTCGTTAATGATTCAAACCCAAATTCTTTCATTGATTCTCCAAATATTTTCAACCCACCTCCACAACCCCATACGTATTCTTGTGAGTTTGGTGGAAACAATGCTCATTATGGTTACGATTGTCCACCTTAAGTTCCGTTTATCTATAATCCGGAACCGTGTGACAATCAAAACTTTGACAATAATTTTCCACAAACTTCACCAAGTCTTCCACAACAATATCTTTGTTGTACTCATTGTGGGGGTCCTCGTGAGACTTTTCAATGTCAACAATTAATATTCTATGAGCCGGAACCTTGCTACAATCAAGACTTTGATAATGACTTCCCACAATGTTTTCAAAGTTACCCACAACGTCTTTGTTGTGAGAACTATGGGGGTCCTCATGAGACTTTCCAGTGTCAACCGATGAACCAAAATTTCTATAATTCTAATTCTTTCAGTTTTGACCAATTTCAACCCCCGCAGTTTCCCGTCATTCATCAACCTCCTCAAGAAACGAGTGTGGAAAGTTTGCAAGCCAGAGAAAACCTAATGAAATCTATTCAAACCTTTTTAAAGAAGTTTAATCGTATATCTTTTAGAGAAACGCCAAATGTTTTATTGCTAGCTTGGGAGAAATTTTTTGAAATTAAGCATGCTTGTAGAGAAAAGCAACATCAACCAGAGGATATACAAGAATTGCTTCGTAAACTTCTTAAAGATGTGCAAATTATAAGTGAGGAGCTGGAAGAGTATATTAATTCTCCGAGTTGGAATTGTCCTATCTTCTACGACGATGATGATGAGTACACTATTCAATATAGGGAATATTTAGAGAATTCGTCTAATGCAATCACACCCGTCTTACCGACTATGAACCCGATAACTCTTTAAGTATGGGGGACGAGCATCTTGACACTATTCCGGAAACAGAATCGGACGAAGTAATAAAGTCTAGTGTTAAGGACCTCGTCCCAATCCCAAGTGAGTCCGAAGGTATTTCCGACAGTATGTGTGATGTGCCTTTTTGTGAAAATTCTCACCCTCTTGACGCTTTAAAAGATCATTCTGAAATTTTCTACGATCCCAACGATGATTATGCTTCGAGTGATGACGATCCTCTTTACAGTGAGGACATCGATTATGTCGATGCATCACCTCTCGATTATGAGCTCGTTAGCTTAGAGGAGGTGAAGTATTTTGACACAGAAGATGGAGAGATTGATACTTATATTCTTCTAACAATCAAAGATGATATTCTTCGTGAGAAATTACTGAATATCAATCTTTTTATTGCTAAGATCAAAGCATTAAGGGACAATCCCACTCCATCTACTAATTCTGTACCCAAGTCTCCCTCTTCATTTCCTAACCCTTTCTTGGAGGAGACCGACACTTTTGATAATTCTTTACCCGAATCTGAGATTTTCTGCTTTGATATGGAAGAGAAAAGTAGTGGCAATCCCACTTCTCAATCTGATTTATCTCTTCCAGATTATGAAGCATTCTATTGTGATAATGAGCCCGATTCGGGAAATTTCACTCTAGATGTGGTGGAGGATATTTTTGATAATCTAACAAGAGAACCGAGAGTTCATGTACCTAATGTTTTGCCCACCCATCCCACTATTTATCTAGATTCGGACTTCGCTCCTTTTGATGATTCCCTCAGATCCGATCTTGTAGTTTCTTTTCCTTCCGGAACCAGAAACAAGATTTTCGATCCAGGGATATTCATTGAAGTCCAATCCAAGATATTTCTATCACTGAATGAATTTTCTATCATCCGTGATCCTCTTTCCCCAGTGTTTGACACTTTGCTCCCATTTTCATCTGAAAATGAGGAAAAAGTTTTCAATCCTGGTAGTCTTTCTTCAAATGAGGAAAAATCTCCTCATCTCTTATCTCATCAGGGCTTTAATCCTTCAAAGATCATTTTTGATTTTTCTAAAAGCCCGATGATGATTTCTAGACATCCTATCCTTATATGTTCGCTTCCTCCATTTCTAATAATCCTCCTTGACCAACTCAATATGGGGATCGAGTCAGGCTCAAACTCGGTAACAAAAAATAAGTGCTTCGTGGGTGGCAACCCATGCTTATCCTAATATGATTATAATAATAGTAATGAATAAGTGTGATGTGAGGAGGCTCGCCCCTTCCTTTCTCATGTTTTGTGGTTTTTGTTGTATGTACAGGATTGCCTAGGATTTTGAAGCCTCTCGTGCTCGTGGTTTTGTCCTTCGTTCACTCGAGCTTCAATCCTTAGCATGATTATGGGAATCCAATATCCAATCTTATCGACTAACGTTTATCTTTGAGCATACTTAATAAACGGCTTAGGATTTACGTAGAGACCCTTCTTAAAACATTGAGGACAATGTTCAATTCTAGTATGGGGGGATCTATCGATTTGATTGTGCCTGCAGTCGTTGTTTTCACGTAATCTCGTTTTTACCACCAAAATACCAAAAAAATGAAAAAATTTAAAAAATTTCAAAAATAAAATAAGTATTTTATCAAAATGTTGTCTTTCCTGCTGGGTAGATTAAGAATAAATTTTGACTCGATCGAGCGTGTTGAGCTCTAGCTTGTCCCTTAACTTTTAGACTAAGCATTCGCGGATCTTTTTATTAAAGATTTTAAATTTGCGAAGAACGAGAAATGATAGAGTTAATTATGAGTTAGATGCTAAACAAGGATTAGTTGGAAATCTTAAGAGCTCATAAGTGTAGTTTGTGGCTTTTCTCTACCATAAGCTTCTAACCGGACTAATAATACGTGCTCTCTTTGAAAATTAAACTTATATCAACGATTTTTGAAGTATGGTCGATATCAATAATTTTAGTCTTAGTTCAAATTTATACTTAAATTTTCTAAAAAGAAATTTTATCTATATCATGGTAATATAAAGTGTCTAAAAAAATGAAAAATGAGGTAATAATAATAATAAAAACTATGGGCTAATAAAAGTTTACTGCATCTTGCCGGCTCACAACCGATGTTGCAGCCTTCTAAAAGGTCGAGGATTTCCTTAGTTTAAAGGATGTATAATTATATTATGTGTAATATATTTGATTGAAGAAATATAGGGAAAATCTCTTTTTTTTTTAAATTTAAATATGCTTTTGAACTAAGACTATTTCGTTTTAAGTTGTGGTTTTTCTAAATAAATTGTTTGTTTTAAGAGAAATCCAAGGGTTTTGAAACCGAAGGTCCGTAAGTCTCGATACTAGTCTCTGTGGGATGTCAAAAGCCTGGTCACTTA
Organism: Tanacetum coccineum; assembly: GCA_026074375.1. Classification (NCBI taxonomy): domain Eukaryota; kingdom Viridiplantae; phylum Streptophyta; class Magnoliopsida; order Asterales; family Asteraceae; genus Tanacetum; species Tanacetum coccineum. The sequence continues at coordinate 8,667 of BQNB010007834.1, read as the reverse complement.
GCCGCAAGGTTGGGATGTGCCGAGACGAAAGTTGCTACATGGGACAATCTCGCCTTCAAACTCATTACTTTTGGGTGGAACGTGAAGCATAGAAATTTTGCAAAACGGTTGATCCATGGTTGAAATTCGAAATAACACATTCACCTACGATATAATAATTATCGGGAGTGAAAAGTTCACAAGTTACAAGTATGAGTAGTGTTAGCATCTTAACTTATATTTAACGGTGATTTCGTTTTTGAGCTTAGTTTGGGACAAGTGAAAAATCAGGGACGATGAATTTATCCTTTTTGGGCATTTTAGGATTGAAGTGCTTCTTGTTATGGGACCCTAAAAGTTATAAAAGTAACGAAAGTCCAAACATGTTAGTTAGTTGCTTAAAAAGAAAAGTACAAAAAAAGAGAAAAAAAAAAGAAAATATGTGTGGTAATAAGTGTAAATATTTAAAAATGGTCAAAACGGGGCTTCTAAAAACTAATGATTCTTTAATTCCCTTTGATGAACACTTAGCTACTTTTCGAGGTAATTAGTCGAGGGGGATTGAGATTCTTTGTTTTCTAAAGTGTTTACTTATGGCATTACGTCAGGACACGACAATAGTTTAGTAAGGGGGATTTTGGTATCTACTTAATTACACATATCTTTTACCTATAAAAACGAGCCTAAATAACGGACATAAAATTCCTAAAATATGTGTGTTTTGCTATTTATGATATGCAGGTAACGGATATTCATTAAAGGACAAAAACAAAGCCAAAACCGCTAAAACCGAGCACGAGAATAGAAAGAGCGTGAAAAGTCAAAATCAAAGTCAAAGTCAACAAGTCAAAGACGAAGCCGAAACCGAAGAAATCTTAAATGGGCCAACCCGCACCCAAGTTAATGGGCTGGGTCAGCCCATTAATCATTCAATCATAAGCCTTAAAACTTCAAGCCTTTATTTACAAATCTGGCCCAAATCCTCTTTTATAACTATCCGGCCCAAATCCTCTTTTATAACTATCTGGCCCAAATTATTCCTCTTTTATAAATGGGTCAAAATGAGTTTAAAATTGTTTTGGGTTATTAAGACAATTTTGAACAGCTTTAATTAAGCCTTTTAACCAGTTTTTACAAGTAATATTAAGTTTTAAGGTGTTTTCTACATGTTGTCTAAAACCGTGGTCTTAAAACTCTTTCAAACTGTTGTATTTGATTCTTGCTTAAAAAGTTGTTTTGAAGTTTTGTTTAAGCTTTCATTTAGTGTCTAATGCAGTAGGAAAAATGTAGGATAAGTGTTTGTTGTCCCTTGTGATTTTGGCCTTAAATCTGTCAAGTCTTAGTTTAAGCTTAAGAGTTTTAAAAAGCCACTTTTCAATCTAAAATTTAGATAAGTTAAAGTTAGTTTTAGGATTTGAAATTCATAGCACAAGCTCATTGTGCTATAAACTCAATCTGTTTTCAGTTTATAGCTTATTACATGTGCTTATTTAGTCTTATTCTTAGCTTAAAGTTGGTTAAAATTCCTTTTAAAACTGTCTTTGATGCCTACTACTTATTTGTTTTCTTTTGAGTGTTTCAGCTTATTTTGGGTGCTTATTTTTAATCTTTTATGTTCATTAGGTTTAGATGTTCATTTGTTTTGTTTATTGTGTTTAAGAAAGCCAACAGTTTAGCTTTTTTTCACTTAGTTTCTAAAAAGCAAATTCTGTCACTTTTCTTTTGCTTATTACTAAGCTTATTTTCAGTTTTCATAAAAAGTTGTAGTTTTAAAAAGTTCTTATTTTCAGTTGGTTTTTATGATTTTCAAAAAAGTTTTCAAAAAAAATGGTTTGTAAAAAAGAGGGGTCATAGGGGTCGAACCTATGACCTCCCCCTTTTCATTCCAATGCATTTAACACACACACTCACAACCATCTGCCCTTGGGTCTTTTCCGTTTATTATTTGTCTTAATTAATATATAAAGTCATTTAGCCAGTTTAGCCTAGCAGCTTATTATAGCTTATTTCCTGCTTATTCCATTAAGCTGTTTTCACCATTTTATTTTTCCTAGATTAAGCATTGTCCAAAGTACTTTCTATGAATATTTCATAATTTTCCGAGTTAGTTTAGAATTTTTAATTAATTTTTTAGATTAAATCAGTTTTTAATTCATAATAAATAAAATAAAAGTCAAAAAAATATAATTCTTTTTTCTAAAATTAGTTTTAGTCATTTAAGATTTATAAAAAATGAAAAAACATTTGTAGGGTTAACATTTGATTTAGTTGCTTAATCGTCGCGTTTTTTAATTCCCGTTAACGTTTTCGTGTTTTATTTTTAATTGTCTTAATTGTTGCTTTCCTTTACATGTTTTTGCATTTATAATTGTAGAAATAGAAAACCAAATCAAAATCTTGATCATTTAAACACGCGATCATGAACTTAAACTCGATTCTCAATTCACGCCTCGTCGCGAAACGACCCGGGTAGGTTTTTTTTTTGATTTTGCTTTGGTCAAAAGCAATTTTCCTTTTAAAAGCCTTACGAAATACTTACTCACTCTTCTTAATTGATATTCTGGTTATATATTATATATATGTATTAAGCAATTATTACTTTATATATATATGTATAATCTTTAAGAATCAACAGTTAAAAATAAGGGTGTTTCCAACACTGTTAAATCTAATGCTGTTAGGATGAACAACACTAGTGCTCCGATCATTGAGGATTGGAACTCTGATGATGAAAGTGAGATAGATTATACTGTTAGACCTATCACTGAAAAGATAAAATCTGTTAAGACTGTTAGGAAAACAGATGCTCCTAAACAAAACAAATACTATCCTAGAGGGAACCAAAGAAATTGAAACAATCTTATGTCCCAAAGACTAGGAAATGATTTTAAAATGACTAATAAATCTTGTTATGTTTGTGGTAGTTTTGAGCATCTACATTATGTGTGTGATAAAAAGATTGTAAGGACAATGTGGAACAACTTAAGAAGGGTGAATCACAAGAACTTTACTAATAAAATGACTCACCCTCACCCCAAAAGAAGTTTTGTTCCATAAGCAGTTTTAACTAGGTCAGAGAAACTTAGTAATGTTGGTGCAACAGTTAATACTGTCAGACCAGTTAATACTGCTAACATAAAAGCAGTTAATACTGTCAAATCAGTTAATACTGCTGCCTCAAAACCAATTGTGAACCATCCTAGAACAAAAACAAATGCTTTCAAAAGAGGATATTCATAAAGTTCAAGGCCTTTTAACAGATATTGTGCAAACAAGAACAGTATTATCAACACAAATGTTAATACTGCCAGGGTAAAACATACTACTGCTAGGGATAGAGCAGTAGTAAGTAAAAATAAGGGAAAATGGGCTAATGTTGTTAAGGCCTCAGCATGCTGGGTTTGGAAAGCCAAAAACAGCAGTGCATCAACTACATTCAAGAAATATTCTTACATTGATGCACGAGGCAGATCCAAGTCAATAATGGCTTGGATCCCCAAAAGAGTCTAATTCTCTTATTTTATGTGCAGGGCAACCAACAACAGAAGGAGTACAAAGAAAAAGCAGTTATTGACTGTGGTTGTTTTAGGCACATGATAGGAAACTAGTGCTATCTTGATGAATATGAAGATTATGATAGTGGATTTGTTTCCTTTGGTGATGGTAAAGGAATAATTTCTGGAAAAGGTAAAATCAAAACAGGATCACTGGATTTTGATGATGTGTACTTTTGTAAGGAGCTTAAGTATAACCTGTTCAGTGTGTCACAAATCTGTGACAAAAAGAACAATGTTCTTTTTACTGACACTGAGTGTCTTGTCTTATCTTCTAACTTTAAGCTACTTGATGAAAGTCAAGTATTGCTGAGAGTTCCAAGAAAGGACAACATTTACAGTGTTGACCTAAAGAGTGTTGTTCCCACTGGAGGTTTAACTTGTCTCATTGCTAAGGCCACAATTGATGAATCCAATACATGGCACAGGAGGCTTGGGCACATTAATTTTAAAACAATGAATAAACTTGTGAAGGGAAACCTTGTAAAAGGTTTACCTTCAAAGATTTTTGAAAATGATCATTCTTGTGTTGCCTGTCAGAAAGGAAAGCAACACAAAGCCTCCTATAAGACCAAGCTTGTGAACTCAATCAGCAAACCCTTACATATGCTTCATATGGACTTATTTGGTCCTACAAATGTTAAGAGTTTAATGAAAAAGTCTTATTGCCTAGTAGTCACTGATGACTTTAGTAGATTTTCTTGGGTATTCTTTTTGGCCACTAAGGATGAGACTAGTGGGATTCTAAAGACCTTCATAACAGAAATAGAAAATCAACTAGATCATAAAGTAAAAGTTATCAGGAGTGACAATGGAACTGAGTTTAAGAATAGTATAATGAACCAGTTTTGTGAAATGAAGGGGATTAAGAGGGAATTCAGTGTGGCTAGGACTCCTCAGCAGAATGGTGTAGCTGAGAGGAAGAATAGAACACTGATAGAGGCTGCAAGAACTATGTTAGTAGACTCTAAGTTGCCAACCACCTTTTGGGCTGAAGCAGTTAATACTGCTTGCTATGTGCTAAATAGGGTCTTAGTCATTAAGCCTCATAACAAGACACCTTATGAACTTATTCGTGGAAGACCTCCACTGATAGATTTCATGAAACCTTTTGGGTGTCCTGTTACCATCTTAAATACCAGGGATCATCTAGGCAAGTTTGATGGTAAAGCTGATGAGGGATATTTTGTTGGGTATTCTGTGGTTAGTAAAGCTATGAGAGTATTTAACAAGAGGACCAGGATAGTTGAAGAGACCTTAAACATTAGATTTCTTGAAAATATACCTAATGTGAAAGGAAATGGACCAGACTGGCTTTTTGATGTTGATTCTTTGTCAATATCTATGAACTATGCTGTAAGGAACAAAACTAATGATATTGTAGGAACCAAAGATAACATTGTTGCAGGTCAAGCTCAAAAGGAAAAAGAACCTGAACAAGAGTACATCCTAATACCTTTATGCATAACTGATCCTTTAATTTCTCAAGGTCCTAAGGATTGTGAAGGGGATGCTGGAATAAAGCATACAAAAGTAGATGAAAATGAAGCTTCAAATAAAAGTGGGAAGCATGATCAAGAAGCAAGAAGTGAGTCAGAAAGGTTAAATCAAAGAGAAATACAGACTGAACACACTAACAGTTCTAATGGTATTAATACTGTTAGTAAACCTGTTAGTACTGCTGGACCATCATTTGATACTGCTATTCCATCAACACCAGTTAATACTGCTGGACCTTCTGTTAGTATTGTTAATGAATATGAAGAACAACTTTTTGAAAGATTTTCTCCTTTTAAAAATGCATTTACCTTCCATTTGTCCCAAATATATCTTCAATAGATAATACTGGCATCTTTGGAAAATTTTGAGAAGTCTGCCTTCTAAGTGGAATACTCATGTTGTGGTCTGGAGGAATAAACCTGATCTAGACACAATGAGCTTTGATGATCTCTACAACAATTTCAAGATTGTTGATTAAGAGGTTAAAGGAATTGCAAGCTCAAGCTCAAGTTCTTAGAATATGGCTTTTGTTTCATCCCCTAGCAGTACTAATGAAGTTAATACTGCTTATGGAGTTAGTACTGCTAACACTCAAGTCAGCCCTGCTAGCACTCAAGTTGTCACTGCTAGTACTCAAATTAGTACTGCTAACTTAAGTGATGACACTGTTTAAGCATTTTTGGCCAGTCAACCAAATGGGTCTCAACTTGTATATGAGGACCTTGAACAAATCCATGAAGATGACATAGAAGAGATGGATTTGAAGTGGCAGTTAGCATTGTTGAGCATAAGGACAAGAAGGTTTTTCCAGAAAAATGGTAGAAAAATCACTATCAATGGAAGTGACACAGCTGGATATGACAAATCCAAGTTGGAGTGTTTCAACGGTCACAAGATAGGACACTTTGCAAGGGAATACAGAGGACCTAGGAACCAAGATAGCAGAAACAGGAATCAAGACAGCTCTAGAAGAACTGTAAATGTGGAAGAAACTTCTTCCAAAGCCATGATGGCTATTGATGGAGCTGGTTTTGACTGAAGCTATATGGCAGATGATGAATTTAGCTACTTATAAAAGAGGGTTAGCATTTGTAAAAGAGCAACTTGTCTTTTACAAAAAGAATGAGGTTATTTTTTATGAGCAACTTGCTGTTCTTAAAAGAGATATCTCATATAAAGACTCAGAAATTAGTATGCTTAAAAATGAGTTAGAAAAGCTTAAGCAAGAAAAAGAAAGCAATCAACTTAAAATTGAAAATTTTGATAATGCTTCTAAGAGTCTAGACAAATTAATAGGGAGTCAGATACCTGACAAAAGTAGAAAGGGTGTGGGGTTTGTAAGCTATAATGCTGTTCCACCTCCTCCTACAGGGTTATTTTCACCCCCAAAGTTTGATTTGTCCAACTCTGGTCTAGAGGAGTTCCAACAGCCTGAGTTTGAAGGCTATAGACCTAAGACTAGTAAGAGTGTTAGTGAAGATATTTCTAATGAGGTTAGGGAATCTCCTGATGCCCCATTGGTTAAGGAGTTGGTGTCAGATGATAAGTTAGAGAAGAAAACTATTTTTCCTACTGTTGCTAAGATAGAATTTGTTAGACCTAAACAACAAGAAAAACCAGTTAGGAAACCAGTTAAGTATGCTAAAATGTACAGGTCACAAAGTCCTAGGGGAAATCAAAGAAACTAGAATAATCAGAAGTCCCAACAGCTAGGAAGTAACTTTGTGATGTACAATAAAGCTTGTTTTATCTGTGGAAGTTTTGACCATGTGCAGGCTCACTGCAATTACCATCAAAGGGAAAGGGTGGTATCTGGGAATAATTATACAAGGGTGAATTACAATTATTCTGCTAAAAAGGCTCACCCTAGTGCTCACAGGAACATGGTTCCAAGATTAGTTTTAATGAAAACTGGCCTAAGATCACTTAATACTGCTAGGACTATTAATACTGTTCATCCCAAAACTACAATTTATAGTGCTAGACCCATGTCACATTTTTCTAAATTAGCACAATCAACTATAAAGAGGACCTATCAAATAAGAACAACATTAAATAACAAAAATTTTAGCCAAAAAAGTTAATACTGCTAAGGGAAAATTTGATACTGCTTGGCCAAAAGCAGTTAATACTGATAGGCCAAATTCAGCAGTAGTTAATGTTGTGAGGGCAAATTAGGTTAATGCTGTTAAGGCCTCAGCATGTTGGGTTTAGAGACCTACCAAACTTAATAGTGCATCAATACTTTGAAGAGACATAATTATGTTGATGCACAAGGCAGATCCAAGTCAGTGATGACTTGGGTCCCCAAAGAAAACTAATTTCCTTATTTTTATGTGCAGGGTCATCCACGAAAAGAAGATCAATGCTATGTTGACAGTGGATGCTCAAGGCACATGACAGGGAACATGTTATATCTCTCAGACTTCAAAGAATTTGATGGAGGATATGTTACCTTTAAGGGAGGAGCCAAAGGAGGGGAAATTACTAGTAAAGGAACTCTTAAAACTGGTAAGATTGATTTTGAGGATGTGTACTTTGTCAAGGAGTTACAGTTTAACCTTTTTAGTATTTCACAGATGCGTGACAAAAAGAACAGTGTTCTTTTTACTGACATTGGATGTTTTGTTTTGTCTCCCGACTTTAAGTTAGCTGATGAAAGTCAGATTTTACTTAAAGTTTCTAGAAAGAACAATATGTACAGTGTTGATATGAAGAATATTGTTCCTAAAGAGTGTTTAACTTGTCTTGTTGCAAAGGCCACACTTGATGAATCAATGCTATGGCATAGGAGGCTAGGTCATGTAAATTTTAAAACTATTAGTAAACTTGTTAAGGAAAATCTTGTGAGAGGTTTACCTTCAAAACATTTTGAAAATGACCAAACTCGTGTTGCTTGTCTTAAAGGAAAGCAACACAAAACCTCTTGTAAGTCCAAGATTCAGAACTCTATTACTCAGCCTTTATTCATGTTGCATATAGACCTGTTTGGTCTAACTTTTGTGAGCAGCTTAATGAATAAGAAATATTGTCTAGTTATCACTGATGATTATAGCAGATTTACTTGGGTTTTCTTTTTAGCAACTAAGGATGAGACTAGTGGCATGCTTAAGAGATTTATAACTGAGATAGAAAATCTAGTTGATAAAAAAGTAAATATTATCAGATGTGAAAATGAAACAGAGTTCAAAAATAGAGTTATGAGTAAGTTTTGTAAAGAAAAAGGCATTAAGAAGGAATTTAGTGCAACTAGAACTCCTCAGCAAAATGGTGTTGCTGAAAGGAGAAATAGGACACTAATTGAGGCTGCTAGAACCATGTTGGATAACTCTAAGTTACCTACTATATTTGGGGCTGAAGTAGTTAATACTGCTTGCTATGTGCAAAATAAGTTATTAGTAGTTAAGCCCCATAACAAGACCCCTTATGAACTGTTTAGAAGTAAAACACCTGCTCTAAGCTTCATGAGACTATTTGGGTGTCATGTTACCATTCTTAATACATTAGATTATTTAGGAAAGTTTGATGGAAAGTCAGATGTAGGATTCTTTGTTGGATACTCAATGAATAGTAAGGCTTTTAGGGTATACAACATTAGAACTAGGAAAGTATAAGAAAACTTACATATTAGGTT